>SMSQ01019360.1:0-19397 GCA_019453375.1 Ctenoplectra terminalis | reverse complement strand
AAAAAAAGCCTAGTTACACAGAATTATCCACTATCCAAACATTACCCCAGAAAGACTCGCAGCCTAAAGACTCGATAACAAGAGTTTCAAGTGGAAGAGTAAATTCGCCAGTATCCGTAACCATTTTTCCCCCAGGAACCTGCTACCATCGTTTGATGTTTCCATTTCAAAGTGGATCCTACTGTAAAACGAGTCTGTGTTCTCTCAATACGTTCGCTTTCTGCGGACTGAACGCGTGCGGTCGCACTTGTTCGCCGTTCACTCGAAAAGTTAACGCTGCTTCGTGCGGCTACGGTTTTTTAAACGGTCAGAGACGCTCGTTCGGCTTTTACCAGTGTACAGTGACTACTCGTGACCCAGTGAAACGCGAGCGAGCGACTATATGGGCGCAAACGCCATTTTAGGATCAAGGCGAGTTAGCTGATGCGAGAGCACGTTAAAAAATATTTTTGTTTCCCGTTGCTTGTGGAATATTCTGAAAACGAGAGGTTTTTCTAGGAGAGAAATTTAACCGTGTCACGTACGACTCGTAAAGCAACGTTTGTTGCTTTTCTCTCGTTCGGTTGGAAAATAGTTGAGCTGGTATTGGATGATTCGTTGAGCAGAGAGTGAATAGATAATGGAGATGAGAAATATATCTGTGTCGTGTCTAACGAACTATATCACGTCGAGTTTCTTCTTTATGAATTCTTCAAACTTGATTCTGAAAAAGTGAGAAAATATTTTTTCTCGTATCATCGGTTAGGTCTGGTGTGAAATTATTGCAAATCTGTTGTTTATTTTACCGTAGAAATTAATAACGGTACAGTTGAAACTGAGATACTTTATATTATCCTAACTGTAGGATTCAAGTCCTTTACATATATGAAATAAACAATGTATGTTCAATATTTAATCTAATAGAGGATTCTTCTTTTTTTTTTTTTTTTTCTTTCTTTCTTTCTTTCTTTTAGTAGACCTGTGTTTTTTCGAAAATATGTATGCTCAATCGGTATTTTGATATGTATTTATTAATAGTCTTGAGCGACAAAGTTTTCTTTTCCTTTTTTTTAACTTAAAATTGAATAACGTTAGTTTAATACTTGGGTGGGGGTGTACAACCGAAAGAAACAAAATGGAGAAGGGAAGAAAGGAATCACGTGACATCCTGAGGCTCGTAACGAACCGGTCAATAAGGTTGCTTAACGAACTCGTTCTTGGACGCGAAGACAATGTTAGAACAAAGGATCTATTTGCAAGAACAATAGATAGACGAGATTGAGTATTGTTAGAACGTCTTTTGGTATCAACAACAAGAAATACTGCTTAATAATTTCTATTGAATTAACGTATGAAAAATGTGTTTAATGTTCAACGTAATTAGATAACCTGTATAAAATCACTATTGTTCGGTATAATATATTATGTTTCGAAGGTTTCAACGTATGATTTCGGTTAAATATTCAGTACATATAATGCTTTATTCAATTTATGTATATAATACTACCCTTCTGTATGAATCATTCAATTTATCCTCCTGAATTATCCAGAGTAGTAATTGTAATTATTTTGAACAATATATTAAGAGAGGTTAATTTTATCACGACGATGCAGTACACGCGGAACGAACAATTAAGGCACACGTTGCTGTTATTTGGAATATCATTAAGCGAGTAACACGTTTCTATGAACGCGTAATAAAAAATTAATCAGAGAAATTGACTACAGAGTTACAGTATTGATTTCTAAAATATTTTCAATATAAAAATAAAAACTGTGATACAACAGAGAATGACAAGTAAAATCTGCACGGAACAATCAAACTGCAATAACCATGTGTACCGATTTAACTTACAATTACGCCAAAGAATTTATTTAAACGGAAAAAAATAAGAAAAAAATAAAAAAAAAATAAAATATGGAAACAATTTTCTGTTACGTCACAGTCGCATTTTGGAACCATTTACTATTCATTAATACATTCCAAACGCGATACATTTACATCCTGTACACCAAACAAAGTTCATCAAATACTAAATATCTTACCCAGCGTTAAAATCATTCGAGCACGTAATCCTTCAATTATTTCGTGCTACACTTTACTCCGATACACAGTTTCAATCACCCCACTTGTGATGTTTGTAACATCAAGCAATATAGCAATTTAATATCCCGAGTTCTGTTACAATACACGATTCCTATTATACGTTATACATTCGACCGATGGAAATGTTTAAAATTACTTATTGTACGGTTAATAACAAGTGAACGTAAAGTATAATCAAAAATTAAATAACAGAAAAATTACAAATCGAACAATACGGGATACTTATCCCCCTGGTCGATACGCGTTGCCGATTTAAAAGCTGAATAATACACTATCGGTCGATAATCGTTGGCATCGCAAAGCCTATTAATAAGCTTCCGATAGATAAAGCGGCAAGATTGCACCGTATTAATAATTTGTACCGTTTTCAAGTATATTTAACGACGCTTAGCCCTCTAGCGAAGCATTTTTGTATCGCGTATATATCAAAGTGTCCGAAGGAAACCATAACTCCATATTTCACTGAAAACACGATTCAGACCAAAACATGCTTCATACCCCTATTCGAGGTTACGCTCCAGTTACTAGAGCACAAAACAGCTCGAAAACAAGGTCAAATCGGTCATATGTTCGCGTAAACTTATTTCATTGTTTTTAGAGTGCTGAACTCGTTCCCGAAGTGTGCTTCCCACGTATTAAATTACACCCTGTACACAACACGGCTCTACTCAACGAAACTCGCCTTGAAAGCGTCTTTCCCCCGGTTCTAATTTTAAAAGACTCGTTCTTTTGCTCGACGCACAAAACACGCGGTGTGTTTACACGCGTACTACGGAAAGCTCATTAATGGTAACGGTGGTATACATCGGGGCACGAGGCCTGGTGGGCACGGCTCATAAGGAACCGGTCCTGTTTACCCACAGAGCAAATAAAAATTAGTCCCGGCACGCGTTGCTCGAGCGGAATATCGAGGTCCGTTTGTCGTGTAAATATTTTAACGGAAACCTCGATGCGCTGCCTGTGGAGAAGTGTTTCGCGCGAAACGGCTGGCTTACGCGATTTACCAGCCGCGGAGAATTATCTTTGTACTTACTAGACACACGCGCGTTTGTGCGCGTGCGGAGAAACGGATGAAACGGACGCGTCATATTTAGAATTGTGCTCTTTCAATTATTTACTCGTTGTTCCAGCAACCCTTTTTTTGCACGCGCGCTGCGTTAATTTCTTTGTCCATCCACCGTGTTTGCATCATGTTTTTGCGGTTACATCGGTGGGGTGCAACTTTTATTGTTCGACTATGTTCGTCGTAGTCCGAGTTGTACTTTTTAAGGTCAATATTAATGTTTCATTTTGAAGCAAGGATTTTTCTGGTGCATATTTTTTTGTTGTTCTGTTTTGCCACGCACGGATGCATCTTTTGATTGTATTTATATCGCAGCACGGTTTTTATTTGTTTACCCGTTGCGATTCAATTATACTTCCAGGTTTTCGGGTATAAAAAGAAAAATAGTTTTTATTCGAATTCGAGTTCGCGGCTGTTGTTTGTTAAAGAAATACTTAATGTCTTCGGTATTTTGTTTATTCGTTATCAGTCCTGTTGGTTAGTCACATATTTAACCTTCGTATAAACTGATAAAGTGATACTTTAGATAGAAATTTTTTTTTTTATGCAAGCTGTGTTATTTTTATTCTTACGTATAATTTATAACGATGTTGACTTTTCTGCAAACCGCGGCTTAATTAAGCGTAGGTATACCCACTCCGCAAATTTAGTAACCTAATTTTCTATCGATCAACGCATCAAAACGCATTGAAAAAAAGTAACCTTTTTTCTTTTTCTTTGCATTGTAATTTTATCTCAACTCCGTACAAAATTTATTCTGGATCATCGCAAAAGCATTACGGTACGACACATGTAATTGTATCGAGTACCACGTGATATATGTAGCTCTAAAAAATACTTTAACCTTTTTGATCGATCGGGAAATGGTTCGTGGCGCGAGAGCGATTTCGTGGCTATGCAAATTCGATGAGTTAGATCCTGTGAAATTCATGATACGTTAAGCATACATCGCCGGACTACATTCGACTGATTGCATCAGGACTATATTCTCGTATCACAATTGCCAGCTCAATTCGTTACCATTACAGCCTGTGGACAACGGACAGGTGCACAAGCAACTGGTATTCACCATCGTTTTCGAACGCGATAAATATCCGATATTATAACGCTGCCGATATTTCTGTAATAACAGACCGGTACAACGAAACGCGAGCATGGTAACTTCAAATTTAATTACATCAAATATGATACAGCTTATTTAATTCGATTGCTCTGTCGGGTTGCGAATTTTTCTCGGTCGAGAAAAAAAAAAAAAAAAACTAAATAAATGAAAAAAAAAAAAGAAGTATATCCTTTACGATACATTATTAAACAAAAAATTGAATTCTTATTACTTTTTTATATCCTAGAGTTTAACCCAAAACTCTACAAAACTTACAATTTTCTCAAAGCGTAACACAGTACGGCGAAGTGGTTTGTAAGAACAAACAAGGGTTATCTCCGTTATGCTATTAATTACTTAAACTTCTAAAGCGAACGATAATGACGAGAGGAGAAGAAGAGAGAGGTCGGAGGAGATTCATAGTGGCGTGGTTCCACGGAAAACGGTAACCGTAACGGCTGCGAGGAGCAGAGAAAGAAGCATAGAAAGCGAGGAAGCGAGAGGTGGTTAGGGTGGGAACAGAGACACGTAGAAAGGCAGATGAACTGGCCGGACAAAGACTTTATGTCTGACGTCAGCGCTCTCTAAGTGCAGCGGTATCCGCGTGTACTGCTCGAATATTTATTCGATTCTTCAGACTTCTTTCTCGGAATACGAAAAATACGTACGAGCAGGAATTCGAGTCTCGTAACATCCGCTACGGATTTCGAGAGGACACGAGAGATAGAATTAACTCGGTTGTCTTTTCGCATATCTCTGTTCCCGGTCCGTGTGTTTCTTTGCAACTAGGTTAGAGGCGAGATTGATAGGGGGGCGACGTATAAACAGGCTCGTATCTCGAAGTTATAAGTTTAAAGCGGGCCCGTGGAGGGGGCGGATCACTCGTTACACCGTGGCAAAGAAATTTATGAGGGTTTTTGCTCGGAACCGTTTCGCGTCCGCGGTGCAAAACCGCTCGAATTTTGCCCGGTGTGTTTCACCAGCGTTACGCGCTCGCATTCAGAACAGCTGCGAGATAACCTAAATTTTCTTCTTTCACGATCTTCCATTTCCGTGGTATTTACGGGATACACCGAATTATTCCGCCGACGTATTTTTACTTCGCGTTCCACGGCCCGAGGAATTTCAAATTTAATACCCGCCAAGTTTCGTGTGTAGTTCCTTTAAAAATGTGGAGTCAGAAAAAGAATGATTTTTATACGGGTGTCTTGAGCATTCGACGTGTAGCTGATTGTTATGCTGACTACTGATATTTTTTTTAAGTAATTCTATATTATTTTTTTATCTCTATATATATATATATATATATTTTTTTTTGTTTCTTTTTTTAATACGAAGCTTAGTACGAGGTAGTCGTATTTTTAAAAGAAAGTTGCTCGGTTAGGAACTTTCGGAAGAAATTCCTAACGCTAATGCTTGAAATATCGTTTCCAATACAAGTAGTCCATCGCGTAGCTCGTTAGCATCAAAAGTAACCGAAACAGGGACACTGAAAACGTGCTGTTCGTAAATCGAACGTGTCGATCGTGCGAACTTTCACGCACGCGATATTACTCAACAGCGGCGGTGAGCGAACGTCATTAGTAAACCTGATGCCGATTCTGTTCTACACGAGCGGCAAAATGACTCGTGGTAATGTTTTCATTGCCACAATTCCACGGAAGTTTTTTACGCTTTCGTAAAAGTGTACCTGACCGCGCACAAAGAGAAAGTGTACGGACTACTTGTGCGGTTCTTGCGAAGTTCCAATTCTCGTCTCCGACGCGTGGTTCGATTACTGTATCATAATTTCGGTATCGTAATCGGCTAGATGGCGCGTCCATAATCTTAGTGAAATGCAAACCTTGAAGCAATGAAAATTGAATATTTTTAGATTCGTTTCATTTGAAATAAATTGTAGCTCCGTGGAACTGCAAAAATATACGGTATCTATTAAACGTTTCCAAATATTTTAGTCGTGAAAACGAAGCTTGTTTTTGCCACGTTTTATGGTCAAATTGTTCGCTGTCGAAAGTCGGAAGCTTTCTGTTGAGATAGTCCGATTCCCGTCTGATCAACAAATATTATCCTCGGGGAAATTGAATCTCTGTTACACGGATATAGTAACAAGGAGTTGCAACCTGGTATAACCATGAAAACTGTTGGCCAACAGGAAACGCAAGCGTACCGTTAAATAGGAGACGGTCCGCATCTAGGGATAAATGTTTGTTTGCCGTGAAAATAGCCTAAGGTAATGGCACTTTATCATTGACCCATAAAATGTAATTAACGAAACCAAGTGAATAGTTTCGCTTAGTATTTTCTAGTTCTGTACTGACGTTTCACCGATCAAGGTCAATATTCTCATGTTAGAAACATTATGATCGAATTCTTTGACGATTTACGATGTGCCAGAAATTAATCGTTATTTATTAATTATAGTATTAGTTTAATAACTTAATTAAATTAATTATTGTTTATTAATTAAATTATTAGTTTAATAACTTAATTAAATTATTTGTCATTTATTAATTAAATTATTAATTTAATAACTTAATTAAAAAGTTAACGAGGGATTCTGTATATATACTAACCATAAAGTTGTTCCAAACTTCTGTAATGATAGGTTTTTGTTGATCGTGGAAAATAATGTTCCCTTTCTCGTTTCCTTCGAATTGCCCGATAAAATTATAAAGTTGGTGCTGCCGTAATTGGGATTACAGAGAAAATGGAGCAAGAGTAAAAGGATTAGAGGCAGAAGGAGCTGGGTGAAGGTAATGCTAGCGAAGACTGTACTTCTAACGCTTCTAACGTGACACGTGAGACGTGACACGTTACTATCTTTTGCACAGGTCATCGGATTTACGTAATAATTAATTGTGTAAAATATTTGCTATATCGCGACAGGCTTTGTGTTATTTTACACTTTGCGTTTTCGATAATTGTTAGAAAAAATCAGTCGTATCTGAAGAAAAGAAAAAAAACTAGTAACATTAACAAGAACCGAGTAAATCACAGATTTAACTACAATTTTATGAACGTTGTAAAATTTACGTTTCCTCTTCATTTCACCATATCCATTTTACAACCTTCGTCAAGAACGCTTCTTCATAAATATTATATGTTGGTCTCATTTGACGAACATCCACTTAATCATTATGAATATTTATATATTTATATATAATATATAATTATATTTATATATAATCCATTCCGTTGTTCATTTTCGCAAAAGAATTATACTAAATAAATGTTCCATAGTTAGAGAAAGTTTTGTTGCTTGAACGCCGCCGAAAATTCACAGTAATTTCTCCGATACGCAACTTCCTATCGTTCTTCAAGCCACATCCGTTTCCGCCATTTCATTACGATGAATCGTGTAGCCGTATTCGTTGCAGGAAAAAGTACCATGGCTGCTTTTTCTTTGATACAAACGTTTGCAAATATCGTAAACGTTCTATGGATCCTCAATGATCCTCGAGACCTTCGCTCAAGGCCCAAGTTTTACTGTCTTCTGCCTGTCTTCTGACTTCTGGGTGGGAACCGTGACCTTTTTAAACACTGCTCTGTGCTTTCACTAACATTAAACAGTGCTAGTACGTTTTTTAGTAGTAATAACAATTTTATACTCCGATGGTAAATTTCGAAATATATAAATTTTCAAGAAATTTAGGTTGTATCGTATTCGAATTATTTATATATACCTGAATCGTTGGAATAGAATTTTTTTCTGATTAATTTAATTAATTAAATTCTAAATTAATTTCAACTTCCGTAAAATTTGTGACGAAGATATTGTCAGTTTGAAGTAATTTTAAAATTAAATGGATCTTTCCCAGAGACATTGGAATAGAAAAAAGTTAATTACTAACAAATTAAATTCTTGCGGTTCCGAAGCAAAGTTTACTCCCATTTCTCCGGAATGATTGATCAACTAAATATTCCGACCGAATTTCGCATTTAGAGAGACGTTGAAATTAATTTACCAGAAAATTCGATTCCCGTCTGGTGCTCCGAGAACTGCTATAAATTGCCATATAGCGATGCGATAAATATTACAATTCCACCACCAGTCTGAATATTTCAATTATTAGAATAATCGATCAACGGACGAAGGTTCCGGGTTGGAATTCCGTTCGGCCATTTCGATCGACCGATAGCAATAATATAAATGAAGCGGCATTAATAATGCATAAGACAAGCGTATACAAAGACAGAATTTGTCGACTTCCTGAATAGGTTAATCGATTAAAGGCATTTGACAGACGAATGAAAGATACGGGCTCGAATTTGGCTGTAGTTATTCATTCCACTGATTCCTTTTCTCTGCACGCAGTAATTAACATGCTGCCTTTCATTCGATCCGCTCATGAGTCATGTCTTTCCGGCAGGACCTACACGACTAGCCGTTGAATTGTGTGATTACCCCTTTTTTTTCCTTTTTTGTCTCTTTTTTTTTCATCTCTGTGAGTCGATCGTTGAAATGAAAACTAGATGAATATGAATTGAGTAGACACGAATTATTTATTGGTGGTTGAAATCTGTTGTCAGCCACTTTTGATGATTTGACTCTTTGAATATTTGGTTCAAAGTTAGATGCGAATTAAATTTTACATAGTTATACAGTTTTCATAGCTCTCTAAGGTATTCGTACGAGTCAGTATTATTATCACACTTATTAACCATTCATTGCGATTATTATAATTTCTAATTAACCATCCTGATGATACACAATCTGGAACATGTAATTTTAATGAAGTATAAAATTAATTTCCATCTCATAAAAATATCAAACTATATTTAAACATTAATTTCACAATTCTGCGGTAACATTGCCAATTCTTCAAGCTCTAATAAAGATCACAGCGTTAAAATTGTCTTTCAATTTCCTTTCAAATTATCCTACGAGAAAACGGGAAATCGTGTCATTAATAAAATCACTTAACTCGCTGGTTATTTAATAACGTGACGTAAAGTCGCGTCGGAAAATAATGAAAGAGAATTACGACTCAACGAAGATAATCATCGATCGACGGGCCATAATGCCATAAGACGGAACCGGATTAACCTCGAACGGTATTTGCAGAGACTCGATCGCATGTACTCGAAGTACCGTTCCCGTATACCGTAACGCTGTGTGTTGTTACAGCGTAGTAAGTAGTTCAGCCAAGTCCCGCTTTCAACCTGCGGAAAAGTTTATCCGTGGCACAGCGTGTTACAACCACTCGTCATTTACAGTTTAACGCTTCGATCGTCCCGTGAAAAAAATTATGAAACGCGCGGTCTCGGACCACTCGGAGATTAAAACTGGTCCGCGGTGTACGGTTGAAGATCTGGGGAGAAGATAGGGGAAAAATTGAGAAAAGATAATAGAAAGTTAAAAGCTTTCATGTTGGTCCTTGAAAGATTTATGAAATTACCTTTTGTAGAAGCGTGAAGTCGTCTTGTACCATGATAACGACGAAAAAGCAATTTTCACTTGATAAAATAATTCCATTCCAAGTACACGCTTTATGCATCCGTATCCGTACATCATAGAACTGGAACAATTTTGGGTGTATTTCTATGTTAAATGTACCATCTCTTTGCATCCTAAAGAAAGTTACTAGAAAATCCAGGAATTAAACCTAACCCCAACACTAAGACTATGTAGTTACTAAAATGGACAGAATGACCGGTTTACAATTCCCCATAAAAATTCTATAAACTTAAAAGAGTGCATTTTTCAAGATTTTCCATGATTTTCCATGATTTTCCATGATTTTTGGTAAAAAAAAAAAAGAAAAAAATATTAATAAAGATATATTTTAAACATATCATTAGAATTTCCCTGGTACAAATTAGTATAATTTTGCCATCGGTATTTCCACTGTTAAACACCACCTTTCTATTCCATTATAAAAATCAGGAACGCGTTCTTTCTAAAAAGAAGGGGAAAAAAATAAAATACCTTTTACCAATTTTCTAAGCCAATCTACCGAAACAAAAGCAGCGACTATTAGTTTTCACCGATCTCGACTCGGTTTCCCAAAATTACGTAAACCACGAGCTCGTATATGTTATGTAGCAACGAATTGGTCCAAACGATCTTAATATCCTGCAGTCGGAAGGGCACGGTACGTTGTCTGACTCTCACAATCGGCCACGAGCTAGGTATTAAATGGTTGACGAGCTGCCCGGCAAACCCTATCGCGATGGACCATTCCAGCAGGACGTACCGGCATAATACCCGGTCGCATAGGCGCGCACGGAACAGCATCCTGCGGCCGGTATTCATGGCACGCTTTGCGATTCAAATTCGTTAGACTAATGGTTGAACGTGTCGGCGGAGGCTCGCTCAATTTCGCAACGTAACGGCTAAAAGTTGTTGGTTACGCGGGCTGCGTGCAGCCCTGAATAAGGCTAATTTACAGACGGCGACCGTACGCAGCGCCACCTAGGAACGATAAAACGAAAAGGGTCATTCCGAGGCATTGTGCAGCGCCGGAACTTTCGAGTGGTAAACACTTAATTCGCGACGAACGCGTGCCGTCGCCCGCGTCGCGTCTCCCCTGTTTCTTAGTCACTTCTTTGCATAAAGGTTTTTCTATACTCCTTATGCTCTTAACACTAGATCTACCGACGATTAAAGCATACTTATTTCTACCGAAAAAATTATAATGAAAGGTATATAAAAAGATACACAATGCAATGGAAACAAAGCTTTATCTACTTTTTTAACAGAAAATCACAGAAAATTGTCTCCGAGATGCCATACTAAATTTATAAAATTGCTGTAAAAAATTAGGAATGGGTCATTTTGACCACTTTGGTAGTTCTAGCGTTAACGGCGATGGTGGATTAAGGGTAAGATGTAGTTACGATAGAAGGGAAAGTGCGAAAATAATTAAAGAGAGGTATTTAGGTTTGATTGGAGATTGTTATCTGTTCAGTTATATTTGCTAGGGCAGTGGTCGGGAAAGTGCGGCTCCAGAGCCGCGTGTGGTTCTTTGGCTCCTTAACACATTGAGGACTGATCACGAGATATCTCGTATTTCGTTTCTTTCAATTCATAACAATGAAAAGTAATTATAAATGAGAAGTTGCGTTCAAAAACGACCGCTTCGTCTGAGAATTAAAACGAAGATCCCTATTTATCGTAGGTATAGATATTTCGTAAAAGCATACGAGTAAAAATTTTATTCGAGTGTAACTTGATCCCATAGTAAGATTTTCAAAAAAGTCGCTGGTCTTCAATGTGTTAATTGCGGCTTTGGCACAAATATCCACGGAAGATAATATTAATAAAATAATATAGGCGCAATAATATTAATAAAAAGTTATGACTATACCAAATGCTTTAACACTTAAATTTAAGATGTTTCAAAAAATGGAGTTAATCAATGTGTGCACGACATGTGTGTATATTAATAAAATTGTATTTTTTAAAAAGATTTATTTTCATTTTTATTTTCATCCATTTAATAATGATAATAATTTTGTACCGGTGGCTTTAGAAAAAAATATATTTGAAATATTTTTATAGGCACCCCAGGTTTTATTTAGCGTAATCAAATTTAGCGTAATAAAAGTTTACCAAACAAGCAGATTTGGCTCCCAATTTTTTTTTAAATTCTTGTAATGTTCATATTTGGCTCTTTGGCTAATAAGTTTGCGGACCACTGTGCCAGGGCATTGAGGGAGGGAATTTTTGTAACCACGAGGATTAACACTAGAACTATCTGTGAAGATACCGAAATGGAATGTATACGAAAAAATGTACGCAGCGCTAGAGACGGATCGTTATTTATATTTTTAACAGAAAATCGTAGAGAATCCCTCGAAAGGCATCGTAGTTAACCCTTAGCGCTCCTTTGGCTCCGCTACGGAGACATTCTGTTTTCAACACGATTACGCTCAATTTCCAAAGATATCGCACCATGATAATTTACAAAATTAAAAATTTATGTTTCGTTTGCGAGAGGAAAATGGAAATTTGTAAAATGAATAAAAACAAGTACTTTCACGGACAATAGTAATTTTTTCCGTTCAAAATAAAACTTCTTTTCTTCGTCGATAAAGAATTGTACGGAGTGCGAAGGGTTAACTTATCGAGTTTCTGTGAAAAATTGTGAATTGGTTATTTAGACCGGTTCCGTAATCCTAGTGTTAAGAAACTAGATCTAGAAGATATTTTGTCGGTAAGATTGGGTGGAAAAAATATTTTACGAAGGGGAATCAGACTTATGGTAGATACTTTCATTATCGTGGGGTTAAGTTGTTTATGATTATTGACACTATATCTGTGAAATGTTTGTTCCATGATAAAATGGTAATCGTATCTGATATTGGAGCAATTAGAGAAATGTTCGAATGTTAAATAGGATGATAATATATTCACGTTAGTTATTACGAACTAGCAACAATATTTTTAATGACCTTTTTTCGGACGACTTAAATGATATCACGAACTCAAACGGCTTTTTAAAGGAGTATAAGGAAACTGTTTCAGAATATTTGTATAAAGTACTGTATTCGATGAATTACTATTTATGTATATTGATTTATTAATGTAATTTAATACAAACAAACAAGCTCTGTTATTGTAACTGAATTAATAATAAACGCTTATACAATCGAACGTAATTTTCAAACATAAATTTTACCCAATATCAACATTCCTCTTATCATTAAAATTCATGAACTTTAATAGACCTAGTATAATTTGCATTTGACGAGGTAGCTTTGGCCAGTTCAAATATTTGGTTTCTATTGTTACTCTATTAAACATGTAAAGTGTATTCAACGGTATTATTTAAGACTAATCGTTTTCAACTAAAAAACTGAAGATTAAACATTGTTATTGCATATCGGGGAGAAGAAAATGAACAAAATAATAATAAATATGCAAAAACTTGTTTACCATAGGCACTCTGAATTCTATTACAGCCTATTGCATAAAAATGTTAAAACCAGTTATACAACTTGGTTAAAGTATAAATAGTTTCTTTATTAAACAAATTATGCAATTTTGAACCGTTTCAAAAAAGTATATGAATAATTCATGGATACGTTACAACATAGGTTAGCGTTTGAAAATGAATTTTTTACCCGTGAACAATTTTTTTATTCTTCGTTTTTCGATCATCGAGAAAATAAAAAGAAGCAATACGGTAGGACGATAGGGTTTTAACAAGATAAACTGCGAGATAAATTAGAATTTAAATTCGAGGTTTAATCTAACGCTTGATTCCGCGGTCAGGATTGAAGGGAAGATTACGACTCCAAAATGAAAAAACTTTCTCCCTAAATTCTTTCCAATCTTTTTTTTTTTTTTTTTTTTTTCCCCTCCAAACTTTTACTGCCTCGTAAACCGTGATAAAGTTGTTTGATGCTAACCTACGTTAAGAGTACTCTGTAATGTCCGAACTCAACGGAGCAATTGTACGACTTATTCTTTACGGCTTTAGGAAAATATTTTTTAAGAGGAACCTCTTTATGAAATAAGAATCTTGTACATAAGATATTCAACAAAGAAAAGAAACAAAGGTATGAAGAAGCTAAATTTTTATAACTTTTTTTTATTATCTCTTTAACCTTACAAAAAGGAATTAGGGAATTTTACGAATAGAATTTTTGAGGTTAAAAAATTGAAATATTAAAAAGCTATATTTTTATAAATCTTGTTAAAAAAAAAATAACAATCTTGAGAGTAAAATATTTAATCGAAATGAATAAAAATACAAAATGAAAGATAATTCGTAGTAAAACAGAAAAGATTATATTCTACATAATTCTATGTAAAAAAAAAAATTCTATATATTAAAATATTCATTATAAAATTTATAGCAGCGCACATTTTCTCATTGGAATAGATTTTCGCTTTTTTTTTCATAAATTTGCAAGAAAAGGAAAAATATATTGAACAGTACAGCGATTTTCCATCGAATGAATTTTACTTCGAGCTCTTCCTGCTCGAAATACCTTTTGATCGATGCTGCACACAAATTCGTCGAGGAGGAAAAATTCTATACTCGTCCCAGAACATTGTATTCATCTCCTCTCGTTCGCAAATTCTCGATTCGTTGGTGGAATCGCGCGATACTTGGCATTTTATCAGTGGCTCGTCGTTCTCTATTTATCGAGCATGTAATTGGAGCGATTCCAAGGTTAAAGGTGTTTCGAAACGGTCCTCTTTTCCCGCGAATTCTCGTCAAAATGACGAAAGAACAGTCACGTTACTTCATTCCGAACTTGTGACAAGACTCTGATTTTTTACAATTTTAAAAGATCACTCGAATAGACTTGTTTTTATCCATAGATGTAGAGATAATGTTTTAAATTATTAGTCTGTTACAAGTTCGTTAAATTACTTTTGTGAAATAGTTTTCTCTGCGATAAATGAGAACTTGCGTAACGAATAAACATATAAAAGTGAAGATCACATGTGGGTTCTAAATGAAAAACTTTTAGAAGTTTTTGAAATGATCAAAATTATTCTAAAATGTTCATACATGTGTTATAGTTGAAGACGTTTTGGAAATAAATTCTACTACATCTCTGTGCAATTTTATTATTTTTTACTAATTTTTCACAGTGTATTTTGAAATGAATTCGTCATAACGAAGATATGAAAATATGGATGAAGTGAAAATTGATTGGAAAGGATTGAGAAATTAAATACAGGAATGAAAACTGAATTAAAGAAAAGTAAATCGTACAAACAGAAACAAAGATCGCTTGAGAGCAGCGGATATACTTAGAAAATTAGAAACGTCCTCCCATAAATCTCTTAACTTATTACTATATGATATGAAGTCACATTCGTGGCACAGATCGTCATCCAAATCAAACAAACACGAATCGCGACGAACTTTAATTTCATTTCTAAATTTAACTTAGAGAATCAAGGACTGGCAAACGTAGATTGATAATATTTTAATACATTATTTTTAATTAATGTTCAAATACTAAACAAGCTAACTCTGATACGCACAACGATTAAAGAAATAACGAAACAGATGTTTAAAAATCAAGATGCGTGAAATACTGTAACCATTAAACAACCGAAGTAAAAAAAGAGAATAAAAAAACGAAACAAAGTTTCAATTATTCCTTTTCAGGGATCCAAATTCTCTTTAAACCATTTTTCATTATCTTTTTAACGGTTCTCTCAATTATTTCCCATCATCGCCTACTTCATTAAAACGTTGACTGCCGGGGACGGATTTTCCATGGTTTGTCCGAGGCGCCACGTCCGACCGACTGCTTCAATCTGACCCATCGCAAAATGAACTGAGAATATGTAGATTCTTCGTGTGCTAATCAAATTATTTTGTACGTTCTATATTCCATTAATTTCTTCAAACCATTATAGTAACAATGATATTATTGAAAAATTCATCAGTATCCATATTTACTATAATTATGTAACTTAACCGGTGGCCCCCACGGCAGTCAACGTGTTAATCTTCAATTCTGCATCGCCCTATACACTTTCCCTCGCCCTGTATATTTTCTCCAGAGGAAAAAGATTAACCTTGCTTCATAAATGATACACCCAACACGTAATACAGTTCCTAACGCAGTACCAACGTTAAACCCTCGGATCCTAGGGACTTCTTCGTCCAAATCGAACATCCCAGGCATTATGGCCCTGTAAATTATGCGCATAACTAGCAGCTAGCAGCTTTTTCTCGCAGCGTATTCTTCGTTGAATATTGAGGAGGATAATAAGCCCGCTGGAACGGAGCTTCTCTCTCTCCTCTGCTTTGCTTTGCTCTACCGTACTCTTCTGTCTCTCCGCTCTACCATTCCCTCTCTATCTATCTATCTTTCGCTCTCCCGAGAGTATTCGAAGGTCCTAGA
The DNA here is from genome assembly GCA_019453375.1 of Ctenoplectra terminalis. Lineage (NCBI taxonomy): Eukaryota > Metazoa > Arthropoda > Insecta > Hymenoptera > Apidae > Ctenoplectra > Ctenoplectra terminalis. The sequence goes on along the minus strand of SMSQ01019360.1, from coordinate 3,320 downwards.
AAAAAGGAGCCAGAGGAAGTAGCAGCTACCCACGACGCCAGATCCAAGAAACTAAAGAAAGAGACAGAGAGTAAGGGGGAAAAGAAGTGGGAAAAGAGGCGAGGAGGCCGAAGGCAGGCCCGAGGCATTAACGAAGAAAGCTTTCCGAGCGAACGGTTAAGTTAGCCTGGAATTTATGGCCGCACCGAATCAGACGTAAAACACCCACGGCGAAAAGAGGAAATCAATTCGAGAACCCTCCGACTGGTTCTGGCTGGAACGGAAGTCGCGAATCCGACTGTTCCCGCAGGCACAGTCCGTTCTTCTCCCCCTTTCTCTCTCTTTTCTCCCTTACGCTCTTTTGATATCGTAGCGTGTACGGCTGGCCTCGGCTGCGAGAGATTCCCGTGAGATCGGTCGAAAAGAAAAGGGGTCCGGATCACGAAAAGTTCCAGAGTCAGAATCAGAGAGCTGGAAAAGGGAATTTTTGTCTGGTTTCACTGAAACGCAAAAATCGAGGGCTCGATAATCGTTCGGGACGGCGGGAGGAAGACTGGCGGCTGTGGGGAGTTTGTTGATCGATGGGAAATGGAGTCGTGGAATTGACACCCGGAAGTAAGTTTTGGGTGTTCGATGAGAGAAATGTGGCGCGGTTATGAGGTAAATTCTTGAGCAGTTAACTGTGGCGATCTCTTCGCAAAGCGCGCACCAGTGTGTGTCGCGATAATGAAGCGATTTCGGGTATAGTTAGCTCTTAGGAAGTTACGAATCGAATTCAAATTATTTATCATTTTTATTTGTTTGTTTTATTTCTTCTTGACCTCTAAACATTTTAAAAATATTAAAATTTAGGAATGTAATTTAGCTTTCGCCAAAGTTACAATTTAAATATCAAATTGTAACAAAGTTTCACGCGCGACGGATATAGCCGTCGTGACACAAAATTCTGCCGCTTCTCCGTCACGGATATAGTCGTCAAACACGCTTAACTGGTTAAATAGAAATATCGATTGGCCGAGTGTTTTATCTGTTACGGTGAAAAGTGAAGTGAAATTAATACATGCAGAGCGATTTGGAAGAAAGATCAAAGGATTTGTGGTTTAAAATATATATTTGTTATTATGTTGTTTTAAATAAATCATTAGATTAATTTTTCTAGTATTAAAATAGGTAACAAATATTATAATAGTAAACTGATACTAGTAATTATAGAATAATAAATTATCCTGTATATTAAAATTTTCGTAACCTAGAAATAATATGTAATATAATTGTTCAACGTTAAATACATATTTTTAAGTTAATACGTAACAGTTTTAGCTACGTTATTTCATTATCTTCTAAATTATCTTATAACCTACAACGAACGAGAAAAAATAAAGAAAAATATTTTTGTGCGAACATGGAATATCGTTCCAGAGTTAAGACGATTCGCACAATAATTTTCGATCGCGTTACACTTCTTTCCTGGAGATTAGGCACCGTTTAATTCGAGAGATAAAAGCGTAAGCCGAGACGCGATCCAGTTAGACGGGAATGGAAGAGAAGCGGCAGCGACGGTAGGGAAAAAAAAGTTTAACGAACTTAGCCAAGCACCGAAAGTAATTCGAGGATGATTAACTTTTCAAGTTTCCTCGCGATGACGTAAAGTGTCGTCGGGCCAACTTCTTTCCCTCTCCCACTGTCTCTTTAACGTTCGGTAGAAATTTTCCTAGGCACGTTCAGCTTCTTCACTCGGGCAGGTAAAGCGCGTAATTTACGCCATGCATCTTCAGAGATTCGTTGGGGACCTGTTTACGCGAAGAAAGTCTTTTTTTTGGACGTTGACACTTTGATATTTGTTGATAGAATATTGATATGTTAAAGGCAGATGTTTTAAGTAAATTGTTATATATAATCGAAGCATATAAGCATATAAACTGGTGTAATAAAATAAAAATAAAATTTGTTCCGCAAAATAATTTAAATATATTGTAATGAAAATTTAATATTAAGTTTAACATGATTTTTATTTAACACATTAAATATATTGTAATGAAAATTTAATATTAAGTTTAACATGATTTTTATTTAACACGTTAAATTTATTGCAATGACAATTTATTACACTTTCTATAACGTTACGAGGTTTCGTATCATGACTTAAAGCAATATATTTTTTTTCTCTTCGCTTTAAATTAATTTTCTTCGCCTGTTTTGAAATCTGTGGTTTAAATTGCAATATACTCGTTACGGAGACTGTTACCACCGAAGTTTGGGCAACAATGAATTGTATTGAATCGATAAAGCGTATCTCGACAACAGTTTCTCGCGATTACTCGGGTTGCAACAGAGTTCGAAGGTTAAAGCAACTTGATGAATTTCTTACGCGAACAACGACCAAAGTTAACTGAATTCTAAGAATGTAGTTTTTGGAGATACACAGCAACGGCGAAAGATAAGGTTAACCGTTGGTTACCAGCCGAGCTAGTCACAGTTCGTACGAATTTAGACAGTGAAATAGAACATGAGGTCGGTGATGAATAATTCTTTTGCAGAAATTTAATTTTAGGTTTATGAAAGGGGAAATTACTGTTCATCCCATTATTTGATAATCTCGTATTTCATAATTATATTTTACGTTTAATTGATATAATTTATTAACACAAATTGCGGCTGTGTAATTTTGCACGATCCTTTAGAATATTCCTTTAATTCTCGTATAACTCTCTGAATTAATTTATAACAATAAATTAGTATCGTGTCTGAGATTAATTACAATAATTACAAAAATTGTCACTACCTTCTAACTTCACGTAATTAAAAAAAAAAATCATGATCGCGTACAAGACTTACTGGCACAATTATTAAAAAATGTAACTACCTTGCAATTTAATACAATTCTTTGAAAACTATTTCCAATTTTCTCGTAATATTCAAAAATTTTTTTTCTTACTTTTTTCTTGGCATTCAACAATCGATAATACGAGAGACAATCACTTTGAAACATGAAACAAAGGATCGATAAAAATGATCCTTTCTGTACAACGATATTAAAGAAAATGAACGATCATTATATCGGATGGATCATCGATAATCCTCGACAAAACGAATTAATCAAACGACTGATTATATCTAGATCAATAACATTATGCTCGAATTGACCCGAACGAGTTTATCGCGGATCATTGATGACGCATGATACGATATGTTCATTACACCTCTTAATAATACACCGGTTAATAATATCATCAACTGTTTAACGATAACGCGTTGTTTAATAATGGAAATTCTAGTCGGACGGGACGGAAAGTTCACTGTGGATAATCGGTGATCCAAGATACGTACGTCATACGTTTTAA
>SMSQ01019359.1:9842-21879 GCA_019453375.1 Ctenoplectra terminalis | reverse complement strand
TACAGCGTGAATGTATACATTTACCGATTTTCATAATAAAAGTGCATCGAAACGTAACAACACACGTAATAACGCATTCGTAACGTGACCAGCAAACGTACAAAAAAGTTAGTGATAAATTAATTACCTGTTTGCAAACGCAGTGTAAATACAGGGTGTTAAAAAATTTATCCGAGACTTCAAACGTTTCTAGCACTTTCTGAGGGAATAAAAAATGCTTGCTCAGCATAGGCTCTGAGATCAAATGTAAATGTAAAATGCAATTTTTGTATCTGCGAGTGCTCCGACTCTCGCGTGTGACTCTTGGCAATATATCGAACGTAAGTAAAGGAATTTGTCTGCAAATATATTAACCGTATTTAAACTTACGAAAGACACATTTTTGCGATACTTATGCCGAGGAACAGAGAATGGATTTCGAAGAGCGCTTCCTAACTGTTGTTTGTGCAGTGCAAACTGTTTTTAAGTTTCAGAGGACTGTTATGAAAACTTAAAGTATCGTTTGAAAAGAAAAAAGAATATTATAAATATTTACGATTTCTATTTATTTCGTTCATCTCCTTTCTTCTAAGACCAAAAAATATGCCAATTGACGACAATATGAAATTTAACTTAACCCTCTGTAACCAAGATTTTGTCTACTTGTGAGATCAGAAAATTACGATTAGAGTTCATCGCTTTATACAATTTTTGATATAGCAGTAGAATTAAGTAATGCAATGATAAAGTATTTTACGGTATTTTTGATAATACAATAGTGAATTAATAACATTAAATTTTAGAAACTCGTATGCATAACTATGTAACTTCTAAGTCACATGGGACCACAGAGGGTTAAAACTTAATTTCTAAAGAAAGTTATACATGTCGCCATTGCGGCGCCAATCGAGTGCAAAGGGTTAACAGTTTCGCTACGGAGATTTCTGTCGAAAAACGTTGCCATACTAAGGGTAGTATATGATACATTGTCTCACTATAACGATTCCAATTCTAATTTATAATTTCTCCTAGAAAAAAAAATCATAGTAAGGTACATAATTTCATTTCCTCTTTGTCAATAGGCTTTCAACATAGAAACAACCGACGATTAAAATTAATTATGCGTATCAAAGAAATGAGAATAAGAAATATTTGCAAAAAATACCTAATGCAATGAAAACTAATTTTAACTGTATATTTTACAGTAAACCATAGAAAGTACTAAAAAATGCAGCGTTAAAAATTTGTAGAATATAATATAATTGTAAATAATAATAATAATATAATTTCTATGAAAAATTATAAAATGGTTATTTGACTGCGTTAAAAATTTGTAGAATGTAATATAATTATAAATAATAATATAATTTCTATGAGAAATTACAAAATGGTTATTTGACAGCGTTAAAAATTTGTAGAATATAATATAATTATAAATAATAATAATAATATGATTTCTATGAGAAATTATAAAACGGTTATTTGACTGCGTTAAAAATTTGTAGAATGTAATATAATTATAAATAATAATAATATAATTTCTGTGAGAAATTATAAAATGGTTATTTGACAGCGTTAAAAATTTGTAGAATGTAATATAATTATAAATAACAATAATGTAATTTCTATGAGAAATTATAAAATGGTTATTTGACAGCGTTAAAAATTTGTAGAATGTAATATAATTATAAATAATAATAATAATATAATTTCTATGAGAAATTATAAAACGGTTATTTGACTGCGTTAAAAATTTGTAGAATATAATATAATTATAAATAATAATAATAATATAATTTCTATGAGAAATTATAAAACGGTTATTTGACTGCGTTAAAAATTTGTAGAATGTAATATAATTATAAATAATAATAATATTATTTCTGTGAGAAATTATAAAATGGTTATTTGACAGCGTTAAAAATTTGTAGAATGTAATATAATTATAAATAATAATAATATAATTTCTATGAGAAATTATAAAATGGTTATTTGACAGCGTTAAAAATTTGTAGAATGTAATATAATTATAAATAATAATAATAATATAATTTCTATGAGAAATTATAAAACGGTTATTTGACTGCGTTAAAAATTTGTAGAATATAATATAATTATAAATAATAATAATAATATAATTTCTATGAGAAATTATAAAACGGTTATTTGACTGCGTTAAAAATTTGTAGAATGTAATATAATTATAAATAATAATAATAATATAATTTCTATGAGAAATTATAAAACGGTTATTTGACTGCGTTAAAAATTTGTAGAATATAATATAATTATAAATAATAATAATAATATAATTTCTATGAGAAATTATAAAACGGTTATTTGACTGCGTTAAAAATTTGTAGAATGTAATATAATTATAAATAATAATAATAATATAATTTCTATGAGAAATTATAAAACGGTTATTTGACTGCGTTAAAAATTTGTAGAATATAATATAATTATAAATAATAATAATAATAATATAATTTCTATGAGAAATTATAAAATTGTTACTTAACAGCGTTGATAATTTTTGTGTTAATGTGTCGTCCATATATTTTCAACTATTTTCAACTATTTCTGTTTTGCACAGTATATTCTCTCACAGACAGTTTCCATTCATTGTTATAGTTTCATTATATTATTTGTTGTAAATCGAGTGCATTAAACTCTTTAAATATTTTCACAGAAAAATATAAAATTACATTTTACACCAAAAGGATTGATTTCAAGATGTATGTTGGTTATGCATTTTTTACTCCTCTCGGTAAGAACTATAAGCCTCTAACGACTGAGATCATTTTTTTTTTTTAATATTTGATATATAATAAATATGTAATCTCATAAGAACTTATGATATTATAAGAATCGTGTTCTGTTTCATAAGAAAATATTTTTTTAAATATATTTAAAATTTGAGACTTATCGGTTTCTTTTTATCATAATAGTTTTCGTCATCACAGAATAGTATATCAGAAAGAAAGAGAAAAAGCGTGCAAAAAATAGAATTACCTAATTGATTCTTATAAAATTGATTGTCATACAAATCTTACAAGTCGTATCTGAGCTTGCGTTTCATAATATAATGCGTCATATTGTCCACGGTTATTTGCTGGTAAAACACATTTAGGGTCTATCATAGAACATGCAAATAGTAAATGTATACACTTATTAACACATCTTAAGCGGGAAACGACTAAACTCGTTTCGTGCACATTGTTATTAAACCGCGGGAAACGACAAAACTCATTTTCTGCGAATTATCAGTTGCTTTTTGGTGACAAAGTGTTTTTTTTTTCAATAACGACTCTATTTATACTAAATTTCTAAAATTGAACAATGATGGAATGTGACGATGAAAAATTATTTAAATTTTTTACTTCTTTTCATTCCCAATTTTTGAGAAAGTATTTTTATTTTTTAAAATGAATAGAGAAATTAATTTTCAAAAAGAAACTGAAAATTTTATTGTAAAATAACTCATAGTTAAACGGTTATAGCTATTTTATGCACGATTTCGCGTGCCAATTGCAAAAAATCGCCCGCTATTTGGAGAGAGTTTGGCGAGAAAAACCCGCTTAAGATGAGTTAATAAACGTATGATTTATCCGATAGGTATTTTTTTTTTTTTTTTTAATTAACACATTGCGTACGGCACTCTGCTCGCTCAACGCGCTTTCAGGGCACAGTTTTTAACGCTCCAAAAAAACTTTGTACAATGCATATATGCACTTTATTTTATATTTCATTCTGTTACTTTTTCAGAATTAGGGTCTGTTTTGTAAAATAATTAAAAAACCGTTTCCTCGTAAATTAAAACGTGGACTCTGAAATAAAATGTTGTACGACCATAAAACAGTTTATAAAGTACGGTGCACGATCGACACAGACGTACCGATGTAATAGCAATACAGACCGATTGTTTTCTACTCTTTCGGAATTTCGATGTACATTTATTTCGCTAATTATTTGCCATAACAATATGCATGGCTTCGTTGCCTTGGTAACGTAACAAAAAAATCTACTTTTAATTTCTCGAGTCGTCAACATTAAAACGAGATATCTCGTAACCCAGCCACGAAGGTCGGTTTAACCCTTTCGCTACGGACGCATTCTCCGGCGCGCTACTCCCGTTGAACGAGCCGCCGCGTCAAAATTGTGGATTTGAGGAACAACTGTAATCGGCCGTCGTACGCAGAGCGAGTGTAGTCGGCCGTAGAAAGGAAAGGGTTAAAAAATGATCGCATAATGCAATTAGAAAATATGAATCATCATCGATCAATCGATATATATAAAAAGTTAAGGAATTATTTTTTGCCCCTCGAAAAATGGATAAAAAAGTGAAAAATAGGGAAGCGAAGAAATAGATATTAAAAGTGGAAATTAATGTCTTAATGATGTTCAATGGAAGGTTTTCAGTGTATTTCAGTAGTCTACTTAAGTCACCGTTCGTACGTAGCGAGCGTCAGGCGTTGGGTGACTATTTTTCGTTTGCTTTTGATTGATTCGCTGTAATTCACGATATTTCACGATACCATATTGAAAGAACAAGAATCGTATGGAGAATTCGGTCGTATGTAGCGAGCGTCAGGTGTTGGGTGACTACGATCACCGTTCGTACGTAGCGAGCGTCAGGCGTTGGGTGACTATTTTTCGTTTGCTTTTGATTGATTCGCTGTAATTCACGATATTTCACGATACCATATTGCAAGAACAAGAATCGTATGGAGAATTCGGTCGTATGTAGCGAGCGTCAGGTGTTGGGTGTCTACGATCACCGTTCGTACGTAGCGAGCGTCAGGCGTTGGATGACCATAGTCACCGCTCGTAGCGAAAGGGTTAACAGGTTACCGCAAATGACGGCTATAGCCGTCCGATCTTTGGCGATATGTAGGCAAACAACGGCTATAGCCGTCATGCACATTTTAATCGATAAAAAAAAGAACAGCGTTGGTACGAAGTGTTCTAACGCATACCCTTGTTAATTATTGAGTAATACATCGAAAAAATGGTATAGCATGCCAGACAGCATATTAGTTGTTCTTTTATGCGTTTTTTTCAATTGAGAAAAAAAATGTGTTTCTCAGCACGATCGTCAAATTAAAAGTGTGCGGCAACGTGTTAACAAGTGTATACATTAGAACACTTCGTATTAACGCTGTTCTTTTTTTTATCGATTAAAATGTGCACGACGTCTATAGCCGTCGTTTGCCTACATATCGCCAAAGATCGGACGACTATAGCCGTCATTTGCGGCAACGTGTTAATTATTGAGTAATGCATCGAAAAAATGGTATAGCATGCCAGACAGCATATTAGTCGTTCTTTTATGCGTTTTTCTGAATTGAAAGAAAAAATGTGTTTCTGAGCACGATCGTCAAATTAAAAGTGTGCGGCAACGTATTAATACATACGAGATATCTCGTGACCCATACGCAATGTGTTAAATTAATAAATGTGCAGTAACTTATACCGTGTTAATCAAGCTAACGCTTCTGCTGTTACGTACGTAAACTTTCTTCTCGTTTAACCGTTTTAGTGCCACGCAGCGCGATCGCGCTGTTCGCGTAACATGATGAACCGTGTCGCTTTTTTTGGTCACGATCGTCAATTCGATTACGCTCGGTTCAGAATGTATCTTGTCGCGAGTCTGTCAGAGTTTCCTCTCGTAATTACAAATTTTCTTCCAAATAATCGTAAACAACCTGCACAATTAGTTGTCTTTCTGATCAAACCGTTACGATTAAAAAATTGGCTAACAATCTGAAGCGCGAGCGCGCCGGGCGGCATATTTCGACCAAAAGAAAGAGCAGCGCGGCCGCGTCGGTCGGCATCTGAATCGAACCACTGGCACTAAAACGGTTAATATTAAATTAAACTGTTAAGAGATTTTAACGAAAGATGCGTATACGGGAAACACACAGCTGAAACATTAGGAACCAAATTAAAATATCACGGGACGGTTTACAGTTGCACTCTCGCTTCGTATTTTCACGTTATAGTTCGCAATAGTTTCAGGCCAAAGACGCGTCACAACAAAGCAATGAACTTCGAAAAATAATGCCTGAATACATTTTTTTTTTTTTTTAATGTTTTAAGTTTGAGCTTATAAGGGAGTTTTAAATTAAAACAATTCCACCAATTTTTTAGCGTATCATGTTTTAACTCTTTGAAGCATGGTAGGATTTTAAGCGTCCCACCTTATTAATAACAAAATATACATACAGCGATATTTTCTATACCATCTTGAAAATTAAAAATTATCCATAGCACAGTGGTTTACATTAACTCACGTATTTAATACAGTTAGGGACTATTTATGTCCCACTATGCATATTTAAGTATTAAAAAGGTGGGACACTTTTAATCCCACCAAGCTTCAAAGAGTCAAAGCATATCGATGAAATGTTCCTTCCACGATAGCGCCGCCTTTTCTCGCTTATGTATAATTTATATGCACACGTTTTGATCATTGAAAAGAATTAGCCTTAAGAATCACTTTCGGTGTTACAGTCGTTGCTGCCTGATTTTTACACGAGTCTTTCTATAACACAGTGATGAGATCAGTACATCGTTATAAAATACAATGACGAGAAAAGCGAGTGTATAAGCTTTGAGCGGGCTGCGAGGCCCCTCGTGCGGCCCTGTTTCCTTTTCTTTTACGTAAAATATTTTTTAACCCTTTGCACTCGACTGCCGCCGCTACGGCGACGTGCATAATTTTCTTCGGAGATTAACCCTTTCGCTGCGAAGCGCCTAAAAATGAATTGCTCTCTCAGCAGCCGGCGCGATACTAGAGTGTCTGTACGGACGACACGGTACAACAATTTTAGTTATTTTTAATAATTTTTAATAATCTCAACACTTTATCGATCGGTTCATTGGAGCGCGGGTATATCGCTAACACCGGCTCGGTTTTGGCTGTCGTGCGGAAATATAAGCGCTTATTCTTGCAACTCTGTTTCTAAATCTTGGCTTTAAATCTAAAAAAATTGGCTCCGCTACGGAGACATTCTGTTTTCAACGCGATTACGCACAATTTTCAAAGATATCACACCATGATGATTTAGAAAATTAAAAAATTTATGTATCGTTTACGAGAGGAAAAAGGATATTTGTAAAATGAATAAAAATAAGTACTTTCACGAGCGATAGTAATTTTTTCCGTACGAAATAAAACTTCTTTTCTTGAGTGATAAAGAATCGCACGGAGCGCAGAGGGTTGAAAGTTACAAACTGATGTATCTATATTTTGAAAAATTAATTTTGTTCAGTTATCGCTGCACTATTAAATTTGATTACTGTATTACCGTGGCGACAACACGATCCATCTACGGTAATTATTAGTTAAAACATTTTCAAAGTGAAAAACTGTAATCAATCGTAATTTTATCTCCGATAAGCAGACAAAATTCGGGCTATAGAGGGTTGAGATAAACTAAATTAACCAAATAAATAAAAAATCGTAAACGTTTATAATTTTCTGTTTCTCTTTCCGAAAGAACACTAAATTTTCACAGTAGCTCCTTGAAACTTAAAAAAGTTCACGAGTGCAAAGGGTTAACAATGCGTTCCACAGTTACATATTTTTTGATTCCATGTTCCTTCGACTTGCTATGTATTTGATTATTTAAAATATTTTTTTTTCAGTCTGGACCAGTCACACTGATAATAAAAAATAAGTAACAACATAAAAGATGTTAGGGTTAAATGTGATTTGAAAATGAACATATTATTTAATACGTAAGTTTAAAGTTCTCCATATTCTCTTTTTTTTTTTTTTGTATTTTTGAATGTCTTTTGAACGTTTTGGAAAATTTTTTTAAATTTTCATGATCTTAAATAAATAATGTATACTCAAGAATAGTTCTCTTACATTAACAAAAATATACAAGATAATAAACGTGATAACGATTGTGTAAATGGCGAACTGTAGCTAAGTAATTGTTTAAAAATTAATCCTGGTGTGTATGAGATAAAGGTTAATGTAAATATAGATAAACTTTTAGAAGTACAATTGAAACTTGAGTGTCATAGAACTATCGACTCGATTTTACTATTAATTGCTCTCATTAAACAGTTTCGATACTAACAGATAGCGATACGTGTAACGAATTTGTGACACAAGCAAGCTTAAAGGAAAACAAAACTGTGAGGTACGTTTTAGAAGTACAGAAACGAAGTATTGATACTTGAAAAGGTCTGTTTTCGAAAATATTCAATTATTGAGAAATAGCGATTGTGCTAAATTATTGACGCTTTAATCTTCTTTTATACCTACCTTATTTGAGCACTGAGTCTATTTGTTCTGTAAAACTGTACAAATTACAAACTGTTTTTCGTATCGCCACAATTACAGAATTAGACTATCTTTATAAATGTTTGTCAAGGTGTAAGTTTACGGTAAAAACATTTAGAAGTGATAACAAAAATACTAATAATAACGATCTCCTGTGTTACATACTAAAACGACAAAACCTATATATAATTACATATTTCTTTTTTATAGAATTAATTAGAAATTGAAAAATATGTCACACAGTGCTCAAAAACAGAGTTACTACTTGTGAGGATGTAATTAGTAAATTTTATTAACCGTTTGAGTGCCACGTGTCTTTCCTGTTTTCCCGTTCAAAAGTGCCAAGGAGCGCTTTTTCGCTCGTCTTATTCCCTCTCCAAAAATTCCAAATTTATTCTCCGATTAAAAATGCCAAGGAGCGCTTTTGCGCTGTTTTCTCCTCTTATACGATAAGTTGCAATTTTTTGAATTCAGTGCTGTTCTGACATCTTTCCGAGCATAAGTACAGATATCAGCGTGTTTAACACGTTAAGCGCCACGTCGGTCCCTGCGAACCGACGCTGAAATTTTCGTTTAGGCGTCGTTGGTTTCTGAAAACTGGCAGTATCAATTTTAAAAAATAATACCTTATAATTCATTAATAGATTCTATTAAATCGCATTAACACTAGATTTACGGAATCCGTAAATTCAAAATAAAATTTGTATAGAAAAATGAACTAAATAAATCTCTGATTATAGAAATCTATTAATTTCAAATAAACCGAACTATATTACAAAAATTTCTATTTCGTCGTACCCATCAAAATTATCCAATCGAGGCCCGTAAACCTAGTCTTAAACAAAGATACGACTTTCCTTCGCAGGCCTCTACAATTTTCTTCTTAAACTCTTAACAATTTTGCGACCAAATGTTTTTCAATTAGTATCTAACGGAAAGTCGACTAAAATCGGCGTGGCGTTTAACGTAATAAAAATATTATTTAAATATTTTGTAGCCGTAAAGTCACGCATCGACAGAAATCGAGTTGTCGTGGTTTAACTCTTTGCGGTCGGCAGATTTCGCTTTTGGGAGTACCAGCACGGAGCAAACCTAGCGTTTCGCAGTTACTTTTCCGTACTGGATTTAAAGTCAATATGTGGATATTTCTCTGAACAATCATAGATTGTTATCTCGTAAATCGACCGAAACATTTGAATCACCAGGCATAAGGGACCATAGTGTTTTGTCATTTTTGCGATTTTCGAATATTCCCGCTTCAGGGACATCGATTTCTACGACGATTTCAAAATGTTCCCGCTGCGGGGTCATCGATTTCTACGACGATTTCAAAATGTTCCCGCTGCGGGGACATCGATTTCTACGACGATTTCAAAATGTTCCCGCTGCGGGGACATCGATTTCTACGACGATTTCAAAATGTTCCCGCTACGGGGACACCGACCGCAAAGAGTTAAGCGTTGGCATTTTTCGAGCGAAACAGAAGCGCAAAATCGCTCCTTGGCACTCAAACGGTCAACCAGTCAGCTGTGACGACCTTTTTTCAGTGAGAATCCAGCCAGTGCATACGGGGATGCATGAATCCATTCTCAAATTATTTATACTTTTTATTTGTTTGTTTCGTTTCGTTTTGACCTACAAAGATTCTAAACGTATTGAAATTTACGAATATATTTTAGTTTTCGCTAAAATTACAATTTAAATAGGAAATGGTAACTAAATTTTACTGCCGTTCTCCGTTTCTCCGTGACGGATATAGTCGTCAAACACAGCTAACTGGTTAACACTTTGACTGCCATGTTGGTCATATATGACCGGCAACGGTTTCTCCAGTGACGCCACGGTGGTCATTGGTGACCGGAGCCTTTCAACTTTTTACAATTGTAAAAAACGAAGGCGTGTTTTAATTTGTCCTTATCAACCGTTACTAAGGCGCCACGGTGGTCACCCGTGACCACCAGTAAGATAAACGCTTCGTTTGATAAAAATGTTGTCTTCTAACATCGATTCATTATTATTTTCCCATTATATGCTTTGAATAATAAAAATAAATCCGTGGCGTCCTGAGTAAAACATATGATTTCGGCGTGGCAGTCAAAGTGTTAAAATAAGAATTACTCGGATGTCAGAAAGAAAAGAACAGAGAAAGAATGGGAGAAAACTGTTAACACATTGACAGCCGGCTCTGCGAAAACGCGGGTTTCTAAGTCTGTCACTTGAGCGCCGGTCCCGCGAAAACGCGGATTTCTGAGTCTGTCGCTTGAGTAGCTGCCCTACGATGATGTGGATTTTTTTTATAATTATAAATCAAAAATTTCGATTTTGTTTCTATTTTTAATTACCGTTAAATTGTATATGACGAATATACAAATAAAATGTACTATTTTACGAAAATATATAATGTTTTAAATATTTCTTTTGGCTATTCAGTGATCAGAAACAAGCGAATAAGGCCGGCGTTTGTGATTTAAGTGGCCGATACGTTGCCGGCGCTCAGGCTTTAAATGTCTGTTAGGTCGTCGGCTGTCAATGTGTTAAGATAAACGTCTGTGAATTAAACACATGGAGATGTAAGAACTTTGAACTTGGTCTAGTTAACTGGTTTGCATTTGCAAGACAAACGTTACTATGATAGTTACGAATAACGTTTCCCATAATTTTCAACCTTTTTAACCCCTTGGCCTGCACGATATCTGCCAATTGCGCGAGCTATAGTAAACAAGAAAATGTATACTTTTCATGACATATATATTCCAGTGCAACGAAAGGAATTGTGAAATAATAAACAATGTTTAGGTACAAATAGTAATTTTAAGACGTCCAGGGTGTAATCATAATCAATTGATCAGTTGACAAAAATAATTTGTTTATGACACGAATTCTTTACCACGAGTCAGACTCGTGGTTATAGGCCAAAGGGTTAAACAATTTCAAATGAACGTCGCAGACGGTTATAGACATAGGATTCTTTATACCATTTGTATTTATAATCGAATAAAAAAGATTTGATAAAAGTATGTCATAGAAAATTTACGGAATTTATAGAAAATTAATTTTGAAATCTTCCTTTGTTTCTCTTTTCAATCACATGTAATCTGATTTTCCAAAATTTCTCTCCAAAAATAGTAAACTTATAAATATAAACTAATTCATAATTAGAATATATTGAAGAGTATACTATAACGAAGATTTCGTAAAAATTTTTATATTATATAAATTATATAAAATTAAACATTATACTGATATTATGTTATGTAACATATTATTTCTGCGTATAAAATATACACAGAGAAAATAGATATGTTAAAATTTTTATAATATACTGTAAATACAGATTTATTCGCAGGCACAAATAAACATATTATTATCAAATCTTTAATTAAAAACGTGTTTATGTTGCATCGAAGATGAACGTGACAGAGAATTTTCTCTATTGTGTTAGTGCTAGCTGTAATAAATTTTTATTCATTTACTTTTCTTTCGATCACACGATTCTATTCGATTTCTTGCAAAACTGAAAAAAAAAAACGTAAAACATAACAAATAACAAATTTCGTTGGAACAAAGATAATTTCGTAAACTATTCAACCACACGCTGACAAAGAAAGGAAAGAACATATTAAAATAAGTAATAAAGTAACAAAATAATAATTTACTTACGTTTTGTTTATATACAAGTGAATTAAAATGAGAATTCAGTAAAACTCGATACTTTAACTGACGATACGTGCTGTTTATGAGAATTTTTTTTTTTTT
>SMSQ01019358.1:0-47609 GCA_019453375.1 Ctenoplectra terminalis | reverse complement strand
GGGGATTATTTGAAGATGGGACAGTTAGATTACAATGTAGGAACGATTTTATTTGAATACGGTAAACGATACAAAATCAAAAAAGGTACAACGCAAAGACAACAAATAACGACGTAACGACTCTATATACTCTCTCGCTTCGACTCGATTAACAACTGACTCGCCCTCGTACCTTGTTCTCTCGATCATAGAAATCACTTTGTTCGCGAATATTCCCGAGGATTCGATCGAGGCTTCGGGAACGTCGATCGTCGCGCGAACCGATAACACTCGCGCTACCGCCACATCCCACAATATTGTAAAACAAAAATGTTATGCATCCAATACTTATTAACCCTTTGACTACGGCAGACTTTGGCGCGCACTGGCCGTACGATACGGTACGAATTCACTCGCGACGTCCGCTGGGTACGGCGAAATTTTTTGTTAGACATGTATTTCTGAGGAAGTACATTAAAATATTCAAAATACTGACAAATTTTTAAACGGACGAAACAAGCGAAATTTGATTCGGATGCCAATAGGCGCCAACAGTACCGGGAAGCCAACAGGCGTCAACAGTAGTCAAAGGGTTAATACAACGAACGAATCTTTTGGGACAACTTAATGTTTATCTCACAGAAAGTGTACGTTACCATAAATCAGAGAAAGCAGTACGCCTCTGTTTATTATTTTACATAGCTTTATTATTTACGACACGAAAAAGCTTATACAGAATGTCCAAAGAAACACCATTCAATATTTATACGGTATATAGAACACATTGCGCTAAGTAAAACAGCTTTGGTAAACATAGATTGAAAGGTGAACCGTTTCTGAGATATAAACATTTTTGTTTGTTAACATCATGATTCATTTACTATTGGCTTTTTGATAGTTTGTAACTGTGTAATACTAATAAAATCCACAATCGTCGATACACAACTGACCGATTCCGGAAGAAATTTACTGTCGGCACTTGAACGAGGACATTAAGAACATGGTTTATAAGCACTGAAGTAAGCATCGCATGCGATCGAAGTAAGTTGATAATAATGCTTGCAAACAAAAACGTTCGTATCTCAGAAACGGTTCATCTTTTCACCTATGTGCGCTAAGTCTTTTTTACTCGGCACAGTGTGTTCTATATGATACATAAATATTGAATGGTTTCTTTTTAATACCCTGTATATAAACGTATAATTTAACTTTTTTAATTTTCAATGAAGAATTTGTAGATGTAATCATTTGTCCTTCCATTCTATTGATTTTATATTGTATCAATTTGATACCAAGGAACAAATTAAGTTGGGAAAACGAGAGACGGATGAGTGTTAAATGTCTACTACGGAGGGCTCCTCGCTATGTTTTTCTTAAATTATTACTTCACAAAATAAACAGTTTCATTTGAACGGAGGAAGAAGCGATGTATAAAAATATCAAAAATAAGCAGAAATTATACGAAACAGAGCAGGAAAAAAAATTAAATGGATGGGAAGTCGCATATAAAAGTCACATATATTTTTCGGAATATTTTACACTATTAATTATATTTCGGTAACTATAAGATTATTTTAACCAACCCCTAATCATATTTCGTTTTTAGTACCGCAAATGATATTTTGTTGCTTGGCATCACTACTGATACAATTTAAAAAATATAAATTTTAGAGAGGCTTTTTAAAATTTACGTTGTTGAAAATCCTAAATGGCTAGTATTTAAAATTTAGAATTTGAAAAATCCTAAATGACTAGTATTTATAATTTAGTAATTAAAAAATTCTAAATGGCTAGTATTTAGAATTTAGAATTTAAAAAATCCTAAATGGCTAGTATTTATAATTTAATATTTAAAAAATCCTAAATGGCTAGTATTTATAATTTAATATTTAAAAAATCCTAAATGGCTAGTATTTATAATTTACTAATTAAAAAATCCTAAATTGCTAATATTTAGAATTTAGAATTTAAAAAATCCTAAATGGCTAGTATTTAGAATTTAGTAATTAAAAAATCCTAAATGGCTAGTATTTAGAATTTAGTATTTAAAAAATCCTAAATGGCTAGTATTTATAATTTAATATTTAAAAAATCCTAAATGACTAGTATTTAGAATTTACTATCTAAAAAATACTAAAAATACTACAGGCTTCATTACTTATTAGATACAATTATTATTTAAACATTTCTTCGGTACCCTAAAACTACAAACCATGGTTATTTTTCACTGACTAAAACCCTTCAAAAAAATCAGAAAAAATTCACATAAATCTTCAAACCCTCTAAAAAATAAAAATCCTTCCCCTACACCAAAACTTTTTTTAGAAAAGGGACCAAAGGTCCGCTATCCACTCATTTATGCGAAGCCTAAATTTTTAAAATTTGCTTGGACAGAAATAAACCTGTTTCACACACTACTGATTAATTATTGTAGCTCATAACAAATTACATAAAAATAGAAAAAAAATGTAGACCTCCCACCTGACACAAAAGCAAACTTAAAATTTTTTTAGTTATGCAACTACCGATGCCAAGCACCGATATGCAAATTTCAGTTTTATGCAACTTGGTTCTATGAAACGTTGCAACTTTGTTGGCGAACAGCGTATAAATTACCTTCGAGTTGCACGGGCAATCGTTTCTAGAATCACCGCGTCTGCGAGAGAATGTACATTTCTAGCCTTCGATAATTCACGCGAAAAAGGTCGATAATTAATTCGAGGTAGCGCAATTACTCTCCGCGCCGAGCCTGTAAGACCGATTCTCGAGTGGTTGAAAGAGGCACGAGGAGAAAGCATGTTAAACCGAAGGAGCGGTTGCACGTTGTTCCAGAGCACGAGATAAATTTAGATAATCTCGAAAAAAGGACGGTGTTCTACCAGGAAGGCCGACGCACTATTCCACGCGGACGATATTATTATCACAAGCGTCCAGAGCACCGCTTATTATTCCCCGCGTTTAGAAACGCAAGGACGCGGGACAAGCGTTTATTAGGCGCGGGTGTGTTCAGCCTTCGGATGACTAATGTCGCTTAATATACCATCCCATTTAAGAAAAAAAAAAAAGAAAAAAAAAGGCTCTGCTGTAATCGTGGTCGTCTCCTTTATCTCTGAGAATATTTTTCTTATAGAGTAGCGGTCACAGGAATTGCACCACCATTCACGTCTGTATGACCTGTTGATAAGGAGCCACGACTAAAAGCTGTGAATGGTTTTCCAAAACTGACGATTATACATAACTGTGAAATAATCTATGTATTAGGTTGGTCAAGAACTTCGTACGGTTTTTAGCGATAATTGCCTGCCAGAGCTTTGAAATGCAACTAAATCCAGTTTAAATTTTAACACTAGAACTACCGGCGATTAAAGTAGAGTTGTTTGTAGGAAAAGAAATCAAAATGATAGGTATTTCGAAAAATATATATAATAAGGGTAACAATTCTTTGTGTGTATTTTTTTACAAAAAATTGCGGAAAATTTCCAAAAATTCTTTATTGTAAATTTATAAAATTTCTGTAAGAAATTATGAACAAGTCGTTTTGACTTGTTCGGTAGTTTTAGTGTTAAGGTTCTCTGTTACGTCGACTAATAAATTGTAAGTTCGTTTTGCAACTATATCATAAACTTTTCTTTATTTTAAATTAATTGAGTGTCCGGTGACTTATAAACGAGAGTATAACTACATAATGGATCATTCTGACCCGTCTCCGGCGTTCTCCAAGGATCCGGTGTCCGAGGGTTAATACTACTACATATTCATTGCCACTGAGCCGATAATAATGTTTGAATTTAACCCTCATACGACCCTTATTTTTCCAACATAATTGGTCCTTTAATGTTAAATTGATACAATAAAAAATCGTATAATTGAAAGATAAATAATTAAATTTTCTTTTTTATTGAAAATAAAAGAAAATTAAATTACTTTAAATTGGCATTGGATCGTCTGCATCGTTCGATTCAAAAGCATACTGACTCCTTACATTTATGAAAAATATGTTAAATTTAGAAAAAATGGGATGGAAGAGGGTTAAACGAGATGTTCGAATAAATATCGTTAGAAAAGTTATACGCGTTTAGCTTAGAACGCAATGCGAATGCATCGATTTAACAAACGGTAAACGCCTAAGTGTTCAAACAAACGAAAAGGTTGGATGGCCGCAAGTTCTCAGGGCACGACCGGATCTTCGCTTCGAAACGATCGAACGTTGCTCTTTGTTCGCGACAAGAGAGCGTCGAAAGGTTACACTTAATTATGATATTCGGGGAGGCACGTTCTACCAGCGGGAAGTGACTTTCCCTCGAGTGTTTGTACTATGGGAATATATTGAAGTTGATCGAGGAGCTTGTGCAAAAATTATATTACGATATCTATTGCGATTCTTGCCTATTTTAGTCGAATAAATAAACCAGAAATATATATAAATTTATTTTACGATATCTATAGCGATGCTTGCCTGTTTTAGTTAAATAAATAAAAGAGAAATATATATATAAAAATATTTTGCGATATCTATTGCGATGCTTGCCTATTATAGTCGAATGAATCAATAAAAAATATATATAAAATTATTTTACGATATCTATTGTGATTCTTGCCTATTTTAGTCGAATAAATAAACGAGAAATATATATCAAATTATTTTACGATATCTGCAGCGATGCTTGCCTATTTTAGTTAAATAAATGAACGAGAAATACATGTCAAATTATTTTACGATATTTATTGCGATGCTTGCCTATTTTAGTCGAATAAATAAACGAGAAATATATATAAAATTATTTTACGATATTCATTGCGATGTTTGCCTATTTTAGTCGAATAAATAAACGAGAAATATATATAAAATTATTTTACGATATCTATTGTGATTCTTGCCTATTTTAGTCGAATAAATAAACGAGAAATATATATCAAATTATTTTACGATATCTGCGGCGATGCTTGCCTATTTTAGTTAAATAAATGAACGAGAAATACATGTCAAATTATTTTACGATATTTATTGCGATGCTTGCCTATTTTAGTCGAATAAATAAACGAGAAATATATATAAAATTATTTTACGATATTCATTGCGATGTTTGCCTATTTTAGTCGAATAAATAAACGAGAAATATATATAAAATTATTTTACGATATTTATTGTGATGCTTGCCTATTTTAGTCGAATAAATAAACGAGAAATATATATCAAATTATTTTACGATATTCATTGCGATGTTTGCCTATTTTAGTCGAATAAATAAACGAGAAATATATATAAAATTATTTTACGATATTCATTGCGATGCTTGCCTATGTTAGTCGAATAAATAAATGAAAAATATATATAAAATTATTTTGCGATATTTATTGCGATGCTTGCCTATTTTCGTCGAATAAATAAACGAGAAATATATATAAAATTATTTTGCGATATTTATTACGATGCTTGCCTATTTTCGTCGAATAAATAAACGAGAAATATATATAAAATTGTATAAAAGACGCAAAAATTTGGTGACCCGAAATTGTGAAAATAAATACTCTATGTTATGTAAATAAAATATTACATATTAATTTTCATTCGTTGTTCATCTCTTTACGCTTTGTATCTAAGAATTCAAAATTGCATCTGAATATATTTACTCCAACTTATTCGTGTATCAAATATTTTATTCTGTTAATTACAAAATTGCAGAAATGTCACTGATAATTTATAAAATTCTATTTAATACATTAACAACCGAAGAATTACAATAGAAACTTAGTTACTTGTTGAATAATCAATCGAGCACCGATAGAATACGCGGTACGCGAAAAAAAGATTCCGTCAACGCAGAACGTTTAATCCCTTCGCTTACCATTTCTTCAATCTTCATGCACATTAACAATAGTTATTCACGTCTTTGGCACTCGGTCAAACGTAAAGTATTGAAATATTACACGTATTTTGTATTTGCTAATTTTCAATCTTCTAAATTGAAATTACAGTTAATATCTTGGTTTACCATTTCATCAATCTTCATGCACATTAACAATAGTTATTCACGTCTTTGACACTCGGTCAAACGCAAAATATTGAAATATTACACGTATTTTGTATTCGCTAATTTTCAATCTTCTAAATTGAAATTACAGTTAAAGTTAAAATTGAACTTTATCACAAATATTGTGCCTTTTTATTGTATTTTAACCAAAATCGGCGCCACGAGTGTGACTCGTGGTTATAGGGCAAAGGGTTAAACCTAGAGTGCTCCGCAGTCAAAGGGTTAAAGATCGAGCTTATATTAGATGGACCGGAAAGTAATGTCATTTTTACGCATGTCGATATTCGATTGCCATCTATCAGCTCATCCTGTAGTTCAAAGTTGTGCCAAACGCATTTTAAGATTAGAGTGACTTGTTTACTCGTAAACAATTAAATCTTAAATTTTTTTTCCAATTTAGAATAAAATGGCCAGCCAAATACCAGAAGAGGTACACATCCGGCATTGTTCGTTTTTTGAGTTTCGCAAGGGTAGTAACGCAACAGTTGCTACTAAAAACATTTGCGATGTTTATCCAAGTGCGTTAGACGTTGGTAAAATTAAAGTTAATTGAAAAGTGCCCGGTGATTGTCAACAGAAAAAGCGTTATTCCGCAACACGATAATGCAACACCGCACTGCGCAAAACGAACCCTGGAAAAAATTAATGAATTAGGGTGGAAGGTATTGCTTCACCCACCATACTCAGCCGATATTGCAACATGGGATTTCCATTTATTCCAATCGCGACATTTTCTAAGCGGCAAAAAAATTTGCAAATTTGGAACGATGTCAAAAATACGTTCTCCAGATATTTTGCTCAAATACCAATTGATTTTTGTCGATCCGGCATTGAAAATTTGCACGCTAGATGGCAAAAGGTTGTTGATAACGAGGGTAATTACATAATTGATTAAAAATAATAACTTGTTAAAAAATTGTCTGTTTGAATTTAATGTAAAAGAAACGACATTACTTTCCGGCCCCCCTAATATACACTGTCCTCGATGTATTAATACAACTTTTAAATTTCTTAAGTCAAGAAAAAATCGTTTAGCTTCTACCAATCAAATATATGTATCGTATTAAATTTTATCGTTGGTTCATTATTGTAATTCGCATTACAGGATTACAGATGAACACACGAAGGTCATTTACATCATGTGTAACCGACCAGAGTAGTTGTGTACACTATTGATAAACAACCACGTGGCAACCAAGGAAAATCGAATTACACTGTCGTTATTTTGTTGATCCGACATTGAAAATTTGCACACTAAATGGCAAAATGTTGTTGATAACGAGGATAATTACATCATTGATTAAAAATAAAAACTTGTTAAAAAATTGTCTGTTTGAACTTAACACGTTGACTGCCGTGAGGGTCACCGGTGACCGGCGACGCAACTAATAGTAAAATGCATAATTAGAGTAAATATCGATACCGATAAATTTTCAAACAATACCACTGTTACTATAATGGTTTGAAGAAATGAATTCCATAAAGAACATGCAAAAATAGTTTTATTAGTACAAGGAAAATATACATGTTTTATTAAATTGACCATCGTCCCTCGGGTTTGACTGAAAACCGTTTTGGGGCCTGCTGCTGGCAATATGCGTACAGCATGGAGGAAAGCGGGAAAAGCCCGAGGTGGGTACGAGTAACCGTGGGCCTGCGAGCCACACTTTCAACGATAAGTTAGTCTTAAGGGAGGAACCTTGTGTAAAATGAAATTTTTGAGCATTTTTTTTTTTTGCTTCAATCGATAGGAAATTCCCACAGGAATACGATAAAAAAAGTTAGAAAGTGATCAGAGATGTTGTTGTACGTTATTTTCATAATAAAGCGAATGGTTATATTGGGCTCAGGTGGTGTAAGTGGCGTGTCGCTATTTTTTCACGATTTTTCTGTTACTCAAAGTTTAAACGCATTTTTCTCGAAACGCAAAATTTCGCATGCCGTGCAACGTAGCTCAAAAACTGATTACTCGATCTTTATGAAACTCGGCATATATATTCTACAAATAATTGGCCTCAGCATGACGAGCTCCGATTTCTTTATTTTTTATTTAAAACATTGTTATTAACAGTTGTTCATTACCAAAAATCCGGTTTTTTTTCTCAAAACTTCGCCATTTTTGCAATTTTGAAAATTTTAATAAAAGAAGAATGTCATGCTGAGCGCTTTTGCATAAACTAACTATTCTATTTTGATTTTTTGGTTTTAGATCATTTTTGTGCACTGTACACTGCACGGCGATTTTATAAGATGCCATTTTCAAGCCGCCATTGCACCATTGTTATTAACAACTAAAATTTATAAAAAATATTTTTTTTTACATTATAACGTTAATAAAATGATACTTCAAATTTTAAATCAATCTGCGCGTTACATTTGTCAAAAAAAATTCTTCAAGAATAATCCATTTTCACGAGATTCNTTTAAATCAATCTGCGCGTTACATTTTTCAAAAAAAATTCTTCAAGAATAATCCATTTTCACGAGATTCCCCCCTTAAGCTGAACGCGGGGCGGAAAAGCTGTATTAGTCTGGCCTTCCTTTGCAAAATTATAAGTTTCGTTTTTTGTTCATCGTTCTACTATTTTTTATCCCATTTTTCTAATATAACATATTTCACATCTCATAATAAGAAATTCGTGTTGGCGCCATGGGCAAACCAAGTAAAATGCGCGCGGCAGTCAACGGTGTTAATGTAAAAAAACGACATTACTTTTCGGTCCACCTAATACGTGGATACAAGAAACAGCGGACACGAAGATTTCACTGTGCATCCCTTCGGTCTCTCGTTCCAAAAAATTCGAGTCCTTCCTACATGAAAACAGCAAACTCTACGGAATTTCTAGCATTGCAACGATCAGTTTCTAGAGGCGAGCACGAAATCCAATAACGGTGACACAAAAGCAACAGGAATTGCGCATGGAGCGCATAATCATTAGCGATCGGTCTTTTAACGTCGAGCCACGCACTTCAACCAAGCGATCGCCAACAGGAGCAAGAACGTACTCGAGGATCTATTTCTGCGACCATTCACATCGAAAACATTGACTCACACTCGTCTCTCGGATGTCTTTGAACTCGTTCGCTAAATAAAGAGAATTTTAGCCAGCGAGCGAAGGGAAAGGGAGAAGACGAAACGAAAGGAGAAACGATGGGCCCGCGTGAAATAATCGCGCAAGTCGCGAATAATAAATCAAACTGAGTCGACTTACAGGCGGACTCGGTGAAAAAGGAGAGAAGAAAGGGCAAGGAAAAAGGGAGGATGCGAGGAAGAAAGAGAAAGTATCTCTTCAGAATTGCAACCCGTGCTGCGCCACGTGCTTTCGTGAATAATCGACCCGTGCTCAATTTTTTCTCCCCCTTTTTCTGATCCTCTCTTTTCTTTTATTCCTCATCCCCTTTAATAGGCCAAGGTAAGCTGTGTTTCCTACTTTTTTTTTTTTTTTTTTTTTCCAAAGAACAAATTTTTTGGTCGGAAGTTCTTTGGTTTTCAAAAATTGTATATTTAACACTAAACCTACCGACGATTAAATTGTACCTATTTATATCGAAGAAATTACAACAGATACTTGGAAAAATACGTAATGCGCCAGAAACAAATCTTTAACCATATGTTTTACAAAAAATCACAAAAAAATACCCAAAAGTGCAGCGTTAATAATTTATATAATTTGGCTAAGAAATTAGGAACCGGTTATTTGATCGCTTCGGTAGCTTTAGTGTTGGATAAAAAGTGTTGATTTAAGAGCCATATAACTTTTTGTTTTAAATTCAATTATTTTCTATTAGTAATAGTTTTTAGTATTATATGTCTTATAGTTTGAAATAAATTTGAATTAATAAAAATGAGTTACTAGTTTTGAAGTTTGGAATGATATAATGCAATTCTATGTTTCTAATTGTGACATTATTATTATAATTATTTTATAAAATTCTATACTTTTACTAATCAAAATATTGGAAATATAAATATACAATGTATACCATTTTAATTTATTATTTTTAGTATTTAGAGAAGTACGCTGGATGGAACAAAAATACTTTTAAGGGTTGCAGAAAATCAAAGGACATCGTAAGATGCAGATATCTAAACTGCCAGCCGAAAATTTTTAAAATTCAGGTGAAAGTTGCATACGTTTTTTTTAAATAGTATCACTCGCTATAAAAAGGTACTAACCTCTTCAATAAAAATATTATAGCTCAGGAGATATTTTAATTTCAGTACTGCCAAGTGGTACATACTATTTAACACTAGAATTACCGAACGAGTCAAAACGACTTGTTCATAATTTCTTGTAGAAATTTTAGAAATTTAGAATAACGAATTTTTGAGGATTTTCCGCAATTTTTTGTAAAAAATATGCATAAAGAATTGTTACCCTTGGTATAGGTATTTTTCGAAATACCTATCATTTTGACTTATTTGGTACAAATAACTCTACTTTAATCGTCGGTAGTTCTAGTGTTAACAGACATACTTATATCCAAGATTTTTGAGAAATTCCTCAAAGTTTAAATCGCCCGTACAATCTCAGTCTCCAATACTGGGATTAAAAATTATGACACTGTTTAAAAAAAACGTATGCGACCTTCACCAAGCCTCAGCGTTTCCACCTAGCAACGTCCTGCCCGCATCTTGCGATAACCGTGTCTCGATCCCCTGTTACCTTCCTCTTAAAAGCATTTTCCAGTATCCAGCGTACTTCGTTAAATATTCTAAGTAATAAACTAAAATCGAACACTGCGTATAATAATTATTTTAACAACCGAGACGCAATTATAATTACACGTGATAATTTAATACAATTCATTAGTACTTACATCAACGTCCTAAAATTTCTCACAGTCCTTTGAATTCTATTTCTTTCGTTTCATATTCCATTCAATTACATTTAACGATGAAAATAATTATTCCTCTGTATTCAGATTCCGTAAAAAATTTTTATTTCACTCTCTAGAATATACTTCTGGCTACTGAATTTCATTCGATACAGCTTTTCATCGCTGCTCCAAAAGTACCGCGTTTAAAACTAGATTTACGGACCTTGATTGGATCATTTTGATGGGTACATTAAAATGCAGATATTTTGTAATATAATTAGTTCACTTTACTTTAAATCGATCAATTTTTATTAGTAGCGATTTATTTAGTATATTTTTCGTATATAAATTTTATTTCGAGCTTCCAATTTCCGCTCGCACACATGTTAAACTTAAACCCGAAATTAGAACTACGTCAAATTGACGGGTTCCGTAAATCTAGTATTAATCGTATTTAAATAACCTCTTTGATCACTCGTTTCGTTAAACGTTCTACACCATAGTTTATCAAAAATTGTTCCTCTCTACTACTTCTACCTATTTCACGCACAGAACACAAAGCAACGGAACACTTTCGCCGAGCGTGGAGTAAAAAATATCGGGCCCTGTGAGCGATACGCGAATCTGTACGCCTCCATTGTGTCGCGGTTATCACGTTCGCGAGGACGAAACGGAGGTCGCGTTACAAAATATAAAAACTTGGCCGATTGCGGGAGGACGCATGAACCAGAACAAAGGCGGCCATTTAATAGAAACTTGATGCATTTGAATTGCACAGAAATCGAGTCGATCCACGTCGAGTGAAGTTTATTCGAAAGGCGTCGTGCCAACAGACCGGTTCACCCACGGAACAGGCAAGACTTCGTTTACGACAGAATTTCGCAAAACAGATTTTTTTATTTTTCATTGTGTGATACACCGTCGGAGCATTGACTTCGGCTGCTCGCCTCATCTGGCAAAAATAATATAAATACACCGTTTGTCTATTCCTTTCGCTCTTTAAAAGGAAACTTATGTTTTCGTCCATCGAATGCCAGGTGCGTAGGATTCGAGGGTCGCAGGATGCGTGGACCCTAAAAATTATTAGAGGGGATCACCGGTTCCTGTCCCTTCTAACACCGCGTAAGCTTTCTTGCCTGCGAATTCGGCTCGTATTAGAATCGTTCCAACATTGCTATAATATACAGGGTGGTCCACTCAACGTGTGCACAGTTGTAACTTTCAGAATATGCGTTGCACGAAAGAATGTTATATTTTTTTACAGGAAATAGATAAGAAAATAAGACCTGGACAGAAATTTGTTTGGTTATTAGAGAATTCTATATAAAGAATTATATATATATACAGGATGGTCCATGCAAGGTGTGCACCGTTATAACTTCCAGAATATGCGTTGAACGAAAGAATGTTATATAGAAAAGTTGCATGGTTTAAAAGGGTACGCTATGCAGTGCGTTAATTTTTTTCATAGGTGGAGGCGTTTCGGAGATTCGAAGGTCGAGTTTGTTTCTTTAAATGGGATACCATAGTTTTTATACCGAAATATGGAAGACTGTCGAATTGTGAGTAAAAAAGTATTGGCTTTGATTAACCCTAAACCTAATAACTCACGAATTAGAGTAATTTCATTTTATTCGTCGCGTAAACATCTCGCTGTGCTACGGAAATCTGTGATAAGTTGAATCTCTAACTTGATATTACGCGAAGAAAATTTTCAGGAAATAAAGTGAAATTACTCGTTGGTTATTAGGTTTAGGGGCATTCTTCCATATTTTGGTATAAAAAATATAGTATTCCATTTAAAAGAACAAAGACGATTTTAAAATTTCCCAAATGCTTTCACCTATAAAAAAAAAAAAAAATAAATACACTACATAATGTACCTCTTCAAACCATGATATTTATTCCGATATTTCGATTCCGAAATACCGAAGTTAACATTTTTTGGTATCGTTTCTATGGCGAGTTTAACGTTCAGTTTTAGAGCTTGATATCAAGATATTTGATTTAAGTTTGTATTATTAAATTGAAAATTATGTGCATTTGGAATCATCGTAAATTTATGTATTCTTAATTTATGCAATTTCTTTTATTTCGAGAGCGTTTAACTCTGTCAGCCATTTGCATTTTACCGACGCCATTATGGGGACGCGTGTGATTTTCTTCATAGGTTAAGTTTTAATTTCATATTTTAATTCATTCAATTTCTTTTTGCTTTAAGAGAACGCGAATCAATCGAATAAATGAAAAATTGTTAATATTTCTAATTATTTTTACTTTCCGAAGCAATACTTTATATATAATAATAAGTTATTGCGAAGAATAATACCAAGTTTCTGCGATAGTTCTGTTAAACTTAAAAAAATTTAGGAATGCAGATTAGTTTTGATTTGTAATATAGAAGTCGAGGAATAAGAGTTTGTTTTTCGGATAAATTATTTGCTCTGGATTTTTCATGAGAGAGATGATATATACGATAAATAGAAGAATTTCAATGTCATGTCATTATTCGTGCCATGTGGCATTCGCATTTATGCGCAGTATAGGAGTTGAACAAAAATAGTTGAATAGATAACGGAACATTATCGTCGATGTGCAGCGTATTATATTAACACATTCGCAACGGGTAATTTTCAGCGAGAAGTTTTGCTGAAGACCGCACATAATTTTCAAAAGTCTATAGCTGAATACAGCGAAGATCTGCTATTTAAATTTGTGTGAAAATAAGAAATATTGCTTCTCGACGATTGACGATGATGCTCATAATAATTTGTTTAAAATTTTTAAAACATTGAATACTATATTTTACCAATAAAAGAATTTGCAAAGACTGGTTCGTATTTTCTCAAAGAATTTTTATAAATTTACAATGATGCACTTTTTAGGGATTTTCCGTAATTTTTTATAAAATGTATGCACAAAGAATTTATGCTTATTATAAGTATTTCTTCGAATACTTATCATTTTGATTTCTCTGGTACAAATAAGTAATTTAATCGCTGGTAGTTCTAGTATTAAAGAAAGCGTTCAATATGTTACAAAATAAATAATTTTTTAGGAGAGTTCAAGGACCTACTAACGTTCAGATTTTTAAGATATTAAAAATCGAACAGTAGTGTAAAAAACAATCGGTAAATTATATGAAACGTATAAACTAATAAATTGTATCCTACAGTATAATTTTTAAATTATTCTCATTTAAGGAATTCGAATAAATAAAAAAACTGTGATGTATTAAATATTTTATTTCGAAGATTGTTTAGTTTCCTTCTTTTTGAAATAAGTTAAGAAAAAAGAAATATATAAATTAATCTTTATTATAATGTCCCTTCTTGTCTCACAAAATTAAAACACAAAGAATCAACGTGGTAGTTAATACGATTATATGCATGCATAAAGAAAATGTCTTTAATAATTTGTTTAACCCTTTGAGACTTCTCTAATTCTTTATCTTCTTGTTACTTTGTTACCATAATATTTACGAAATTGTATACAAAATTATTTATCCAAAAAGACTTTTATTTTTATATCTATTATAATAAATATCATACCGATACATAATAATACATGAATACTACAAATGAAAATATCATAGTTTCATTAAACGTAATATTTTAGAAGTGAATCTTAAAGAATTAATACAAAAAATCATCAAACTCCCTATTTTTTTTTATTACTGTGTTGTTAATATTTCCAAAATTGTATAAAAAATTATTCATCCAAAAAGACTTGTATTCTTATATTTATTATAATAAATACCATACCGATAATACGTGAATACTAATAATACTATTCCAATAACAGTAATAATACGTGAATAATAAAAAAAATATTACATTTTCACTAAATGTAATATTCTAAAAGTGAATCTTAAAGAATTAATACAAAAAAGCATCAAGCTCCTTATTCTTTTTATTACTTTGTTACGTTAATATTTCCGAAATTGAATAAAAAATTATTCATCCAAAAAGACTTGTATTCTTATATTTATTATAATAAATACCATACCGATAATACGTGAATACTAATAATACTATTCCAATAACAGTAATAATACGTGAACAGTAAAAAAAATATCACATTTTCACTAAACATAATATTCTAAAAGTAGACCTTAAAAAATTAATACAAAAAATCACCAAACTCCTTAACGCAGAACACGTATAACTTCTGATCCCCAAAAACTAAAATTCTCGTATCTCAAAATTTACTCAACCGAATAAAAATAGCCACGAATTAAAAATCAATTCTATCGATTTAAATCTATACCGCGGATATTTCACCAATTAATTTCGATCGACAAGAAGATATCCTATCCGGTGACAAATACATAACCCTAGCCCAGTTTTTCGCCCGTCCATCGACACCACCGAGCAACGATTCGAAAGATGCGTGACAGAATGTTCTCATTGAATCGCGTGTTCAGATCGGAGGTTCGAGTGCAGAAGGTGTCGAGGTGCGACCTGCAGTCAAGGTCTAACCGGTCTTCGGGGCCCCGTGGCGATAGCCAGTCGGAGCACGAGTCGGGGGATCTGGTTTTGAATTTTTCCTTTCTCAATATAGATCGTGACCGAGCACGTCTTATTCATCTGCATCGTGTAATTATACACGCTGCGTGATCCACACTTTTACAGTTCTTCATCTTCCTTCGTTTCCTTCTAACGAAATCACTCAACTGTACGACCAAGTATCACGGTATTTACGATAGAACAATTTTGTGCTAGGGTCTCGTTCTGCATATTAACGCTAGAACTACCGACGATTAAAGTATACTTATTTCTGCTGAAAAATTCAGAATAATAAGTTGTTAAAAAAAATATAGAATCCAAACGAAATAAATCTCTATTCATGATCGTTGCAGAAAATATCACTTTCGAAAATATTGTAACATTGTAATAGCCAGTCATGTATCGTTTAGTGATCACTAATGACTTCAGTATTAATTTGTATCTAAAATAAACTTTTAAAAAAAAAAAAAAAAAAAAAAAAATTGGAAAAAATGACGGTAACAAAATATTTGTTACGCATTGTTCAAAGCTTTATCTGTACTTTTAACTAAAAACCATGGAAAATTCTGTAAAAGGTAATATGGTAAATTTATAAGATTTTTTAGAATTTATTTCTTTTTTTTTTAATTTATTTTTTTCAGAATTTACTTTTTTTAGAATTTATTTTAGAGAAGCTAGGAATTTGATATTTTTACCAATTTTGTAGCTCCAGTGTTAATTTAACCCACTCGAGACCGATTGGACACCGTGTGTGCAATGGATTTCCGAGGCTATAAGACAGCCTGCACATCGTGTGTGCAATAACAGTAATGTGCAATTATAAGTTATTCTGAGTAAACTAGTCGTCGAAATAAGATTTTTCTGGAACTAATGAAATCTGTAAAGTACATGAAACTGTGTACCAAAAAATCTAAAAATTATCCGGAGCCTTTCTTACATGAAAAATACTATGAATACGCATGCAGCTCTTATTATTAAGATAATAAGTTTCGCTCCTGGGGACCGTGTTCGAAAAAAATCGTCGTCTCGAATGGGTTAATAAAAGCTTGGCAATCTAGATATGTTATTAATCATTTGCACTCCACTAGCGCCGCGAAAACGACTATGCGTGATTTTCTTTAGAGTTTAAGTTTTAAGTTAAATCGTATTAAATTGTATTTTTGTCAATTCAATTTCTTCTTTATTTTAAAATGAAGCAAATTAATCAAACAACTAAAAAATCGTATACATTTATAATTTTTTTCCTTTCTGAAACAACTTTGAAACGTAAAAAAGTTTAAGAGTGCAAAGAGTTAACAATATTTAAAAACAGGTTATAGAATATGAACCAATTAAGTCAAAGTGTCGAACATGATTTTCACCCCAAAGGTTTCAACCATATTATGCAAAATTGGGTATAAAATTGTAAATATTTGTCGCAAGGAGCATCCTGTCTCTTTGGTTATTGAAGTATGCCTCGCGTTCTATAATGCGCAATATATTGAAAAACTGCGGATAACCTAAATCCGAAGCCATAGGATACGCTCGGTTTCCACGATACAAAGATCGTGAAATCCGGGACCACCGAGGAAACACAGAACACACTTTAGCTGGCAAAGCGGTCACCGTGAAAGTTCAACCCGCAAACAGGGATCCGATGTGTCTACGCATTCGAGGAAGCACCGAGTTATTTAAATCGAAACGAACCAGATAGCGAGGATATTTAACACTAAAACAACCGACAATTAAAGTATACCCAGCCCATCTACAGCGCGGCGTCCTGCAACACGGTTTCGATCTAACAGACAGAGAGAAATTGTCGATATTCTCCTATAATTTTCTTTTTTATTTAAGGTTTGTATTATACATATATTAATATTTAACCGTCCGGCTGTTTTAGAACAAAATTTAAGTCTGTGGCTGGCAAAATTGTGTGTATTTTAAAAGCTGTACTTTTTTCTGGGAAAATTAATGTATCGGGTTGTCCGGAAAGTTCGTCCCGATTTTTAAGGAAACTTCAAACATATTTGCATTTCCTTATACATTTATTAAATCATATATGTTCCATTTTGTTCTATAACCTTTCTCCATCTCTCACGTAACTCCAGTATCCCATCCTTCCAAAGCTTCTTAGGTTTTTCGGAGAAAAACTCTTCCATATTTAACGCTAGAACTACCGTGCCAGTCGAAATGACAATTTTATAAATTTTATAAATTTACAGTAGCGCATTTTTAGGGATATTCTATAATTTTTTAAACGAAATATGCACAAAAAATTATTACCCCTGATATAAGTATTTTTTCAAATACTTATCATTTCGATTTCTTCCCTACAAGTAAGTCTATTTTAATCGTCGGTAGTTGTGCTGTTAATAACGTATAAAACTAACGAAAATGAATGTATCCTAACCAAACTTTTGTCTAAAGATGCCTCAAGAATATGTACGCGTCTGATTTAATTTCAGTCATTCCGACATGTTCAGAATGTTTTAATGGCACCTATCGAAAATCGGCACCAACTTTCCGGACAGCCCAATATATTTGGTAAAAGACATTATTTTTGAACAAAATTTTCAGGGAATGTAAAGAAATCATTAAAAGATTACAAAATATATCGTATTTGTAAAAGGTTACTGATAGTAGAGAAAGAACACATTAATGTGCTGATGGTTGTGTTGATATTCCTAATAAAAATGAATTTGGAAAATTATTTACTTTTAATAGGTGTTGGAAGGTAACTTTCTTCTTGTACTCTTAGTCTTATTGCTTTTGAACTTACAGATTCTTAACACATTGAAGACCAGAAACTTTTTTAAAAATCTTAGTACCGAACGAAGTTACGCTCGAATAAAATTTGTACTTGCCCGCTTTTACAAAACATTTATATCTACGGTAAATATAGATCTTTATTTCAATTTTCAGGTAAAGTGGTCGTTCTTAAACGTAACTTCCCATTTATAATCAATTGTTACCTTTACGAATTGAAAGAAACGAAATACGAGATATCTCGAGACCGGTCCTCAATGTGTTAAAAGACTGCAACCTTAGGATCTAATATAGTTCTTTGATAATAAATAAAAATTTACTCTTAAGTTAAACTGTTGTATCACATTTTTGTAATGTTTTCCACTCTGATTTGATGTGTTCAATGTTTGTGTTACAGATGTAGCTGATATAAATCTCAGCTAAGGTTTCAATAACATAAAAAAAAAAAAGAAAGAAGACAATAAAATAACACGGTTTTGCACAACATATTTTGCAGGAACTTATCCTATCGTGTTGCAGGAGAGGTAGATGTATTTCCATTTGTACCAAAAATATCACGACAATAAATATTTGAATAGATACATGATGCAAGGGAAAGAAATCTTTGACCACAGGTTTTACGGAAAAGCTACGAAAAATACTCAAAATTGCGGTGTTAAAGATTTATTAAATTTCTATGAAAAATTACGAACCGGTCAGTTGACCGCTTTGGTAGTTTTAATGTTAACAATAAAACAAATATAAAGAAGCTATTAATTTAACACAAGAAATACCAAGGTGGTGAAAATAATCAGTTTATATTTATTGATAGAAATTTTATAAATTTACACACTCTTGGAAATTTTCCGTAACTTTCTGTTAAAAATATGAATAAAAATTTATTTCCCTTGCTTTATATACTTTTAAATACCTATAACTTTAGTTTCTTTTATACTAATACCTACATACTCTTTAAATGTTGGTAATTCTAGTATTAATTAATTTCTCGTTTTAATTCATAATATTTGGTTTTTTTAAAAATCAGAAAATAAAAATATTGAACTATTTATACCACAATACCATAGTTCAGAAGATATTTTAACTTTCTATAGTTCCACGTGACTTAAATGTTACAATACTCGTGCATCCATATTTTAAAAATTTGATTTCATTTATTGTACTAATCATTTTAATTAGTATACCACCGTACCGATACCAAATAGTGCATTTATATAAATTATTGGTCCAAACATCTTTAAATTAAAGTGAGAAACTGTAATCAATTGCAAGATTTCTTTAAGCAAACAAAAATCGTGTTACAGACCTTCAATTTCATTACTGTACAATGATACTTAACGTTTTTCTAAACAATCCCTCAAACTTTACATCGCCCCTATAATTTAAGATCGCGATATTGAGATTAAAAATTATACGACACTATTTAGAAAAACGTATGGGTTATCAATGTTTTAAAAATCTTGAAATTATTCAACAAAAATCGAATAATAATTCCGTGGAACGAACCTCGAAGACCGTGGCAGAATTAAACGCACTGCAAACGTCTGGTTTCCAACCGAAGACCAGTTGAAATTCATGAAAAAAATTAAAGGAGTCCGCGTAAAAGATGGTTTAAAGATTCACAAGCGAAATAACCGGTTTTCGTTCCGAGAATCGCGATAAGTCGTTGAAAAAGGCCGGAGAGAGTGAAATTGAATCAACGGCAACGATACCTGTGAGCTTCCGGTGAATTTGGCAAGCTGCGTGCCTTCCTGCTGGCCCCTCCGCTACTTCCGCTGTTTCCCATTTTGCAGTGATTTCGTGGCCTGCGGCTCGTGTCCCCGCGCGATCCGAAATAGTACCACTTCTTGCGTGCACTGACACTTCTGACGGTCAAAAGTATCCCGATGAATCAACCGGTAGACGCGACGCGACGCGACGCGACGCGCTCGCGCTGGTAAATAAACAAATAGGTGGCACAACCTCTGGCAACGTTTTAATTGCGTCAAAGGACGAACGCTCACTGTTAACGCTCCAAATCTCTGTCGCGTGTCTCGATTGATGAAAAACAAAACGTAACCAGACTCGCAGCAGTGATTCATTCGCCTCGTCGTTTCGACGTTGGCCGCAATATTATAACGGTTTCAACGTCGATCCTCCTTCGTGCTCGTCGCTGAGATAAAAATAATTAATCCGCGAAAAATTGTTACAAAATTATACCATCGTTTTGGCTTCAAAACTGATATGTTTCGTTCCCTGTGTATATTATTGCGTATCGATCCGACCTTTCAGCGATCGGAAAAGTGTTGGAGCGAATCCGCTCGATCGCACTCGAACCGAACCTTAATTATTTCGATCCGTAAAATCTGTGTGCGTGACGGATAGCATCATCGATCGAAGCTCGTTATTCCTCGGCTTTGTTTCAACTACCGACTCGAGGGAAGTAACAACACGGTATACCATCCTTACGGATTTATCCAAATCGTTATTATCTTTCGACGAACCGTTTATTAACGGAACAATGGAGATTCTCTTCACCGACCAAGGAGAGAATATTCCAGGAAGCGTCGTTGTGCACGCGACCATGCATCAGGTTCGAGCCTGTCGCAACACGATCTCATTACTCGTCCGATCACCCGCTACGAATCGATCGTCGAGCCGCCGTCTATTTCATTTCGATTTCAACCACGAGAGCCGCGAGTGAATCTTCGCGCACATCGACGCAAGATTCTCTGAACGGATCGATCCGAGGATCGTTATCGAAGAGAGCATATTTTCTATCGGCCACGGTATCCGTTTTCGGGTGGCCGGTTCACGATTCGCATGCTCCGAGGAGTGAAACAGGAATTCGAAGCGGTCGTCGAGAAAGAGAGAGAGAGAGAGAGAGAGAGAGAAACCTTTTCACTACACTACACATCCACCGAAGCAACGATGCCTTATGGCGAGCTGTTCCACGGTCATGCTGTGGCCATGGTGTGTAGGCATCGTTGATGGCCCGTTTCAAACTGAGGCCCGCCGAGAGAGAACCATTCCCGTTCCCATAGCACGTGGCTTGTCTCTTTCGCTCTCTCCCTTCCCTGCCCTCACCCCCACCATTTGCTCGCGCGAACCCCATCGGTTTATCTTTCTCTCTCTCCCTTTCTCTGTCCTCTTCTTTCTCCCTTCCTCCACGCTCTACCCCAGGCTCTCGACGTTTTTCCTCCCTTTCTCTTTCAGATCCCCATGCAGATGCGGTATACCTTCCCTATAGCAGGGTCTCTCGCACATTTCATCTCTCCTTCGTAATATTCGTGTCTATCTGTTACCTTCCTTCTTCGTCCTTGCGCCATGCTCCGCCACTCGCGTTCTCTCTCTCTCTCTCTCTCTGACTCTCGTTCTCTCTCTCTCTGTCTTTGATTCTCGTTCTCTCTCTCTCTCTCTGTCTTTGACTCTCGTCCTCTCGCTCGCTCGCTCTCTCTCGTCCTCTCGCTCGCGCTCTCTCTCTCTGTCTTTAATTCTCGTTCTCTCTCTCTGTCTCTCTCTGTCTCTGACTCTCGTTCTCTCTTTCTCTTTCTCTGTCTTTGACTCTCGTCCTCTCTCTCTCTCTGTCTTTAACTCTCGTTCTCTCTCTCTCTTTCTCTGTATTTGACTCTCGTCCTCTCGTTCTCTCTTTCTCTCTGTCTTTGACTCTCGCCCTCCCGTTCTCTCTCTCTCTCTCTGTCTTTGACTCTCGTCCTCTCGTTCTCTCTCTCTCTCTGTCTGTCTGTCTTTGACTCTCGTCCTCTTGTCCTCTCGTTCTCTCGTCCTCTTGTCCTCTCGTTCTCTCGTTCTCTCGTCCTCTCGTTCTCTCGTTCTCTCGTTCTCTCCTCCACTTTCTCTGTTTACCTCAACGTCAAAGCCAGGGGTTCATCCCTCCTCGTCTGTCCAACCCCATGGACCCCTCTTTGTTCTTCTCCCTCGAATCTCCCAATCGCGTAAACTCTCTTCGTTCTCCTTTCTCCTTTCACCGCTGCAGCCACGTTTCTCTCTTCGTCTCCCTCTACCTTTCTCTCCCGTACGTTAGTACTGACAGCCTCCGTAGATTTCCCCGCTGAACCGGTCGACCAATCGCATCGCTCGCCTTCCCTAAGAGCCAGCCAATCACCGGCCAGCGTTTACTATTGTGGATTTTTAAATCATTTTTATGGTAATGCCTGCATACCTCGAGCACGTGCACGGGCAGGGTATTGTGTCGAGACGTAACAATACAGAATGTGCGCGCGCCTGTATGAGTCTCGAACACGGAGAAAGGGCAGCGCGTGTCTCTTCTACTTGGGCGCAAGCGTGTGTGTAAATCGTATAAACGGTACGGGGCAACAGCTTTCCACAGAGTGGCTCGAAAAATTCAATTAATTGGCTGTTCGAGTGTCGCATACGATTTCATGAGTTTCTGGGAGCTCTACTACTCTCGTTGGAATTCTTTGGATCATTTATATAGAAAAGGGTACTGTATTAAACTACCATTGCATGGAATTAATAAACTTTTTTCGTGATTTTAACGCGTTAAGAGCTGTATGCGGTTCCTGCGGACCGTCGCTGAGCTACTCGTTGGACGTCGTTGGTTCGTGAGTTACTGTACTGAGTTTCTCAGTTGGTTTCTGTTGGTTAACAACAGTATCAATTTAAAGAAAATAATACTTTACGATAGATAAAGGTACGACTTTTCTTTGCAGGCGTTTACAATTTTCTTTTTAAGTTCGTCGCTATTTATAGACTAAATATTTTTTTAGGATCGACTAAAATTGGCGTAGCGTTTAAGGCGCTAATCATTGATACTTATATAGTAAGACGCTAATTAACGCCGACTCGATGTAATAGGGTTTTGAAAAACGACAAATAACACTGGACGACTTTGTAAATAAAGCATAAAAAATTTGAGAAGTGTTACTAGCTTCAAGAATGGAAAAGTAAATTTGTTCTTTGTATTTATTCTCATTGTATGTACATTGATGTATTATATATTCTTTGTAAGTTTATATCAAGGTAACTTAAAATTAAAGCAAAACTTTAATTAATTAGCTTTATTTAATACTGTTTGCCGTATTTTTACATCAATATTTTTTACGCTCTTCAAGAAACTTTAGTTGCAATAAATGCAATAAACTGGACCACACATAAAGCTTCTATATGAATCTAAAACGTACGTAAGAACACGTACTATATTTTAAATAGATTATAAGGAGTATGCAATAAAAAAACGATATTATTATTTACTACTCTTTCTGTTTTAGAAACACCGTCGAAATTAAGATACATATGAAGAAAATACAGTTCTTATTTAACACTGAATTTACGGAACCAGTAAATTTGAAGGATTTTAGATTTCATGCCTAAGTGTAACAAGCATGTATGTACAAAATATGTACTCAACACAGAATTTATATCTTTGTTAATAGTAACTAAACAATGCGCGCAACTTCCAAAAGTCTACAGCTAAATATGTCAAAGGTCTGTCATTTAAATTCCTGCGAATATAAAAAATATTGCTTCTCAATATGATGTTTAAAGTTCGAAAAGAATTAAATATTGCAGTTTATCGGTAAAAGAATTTTCGTCGGTCATCATGAATGTGTTAATCTAGAATTAAATGAACCAGAGTTACAACTGAGGAAAGTAAGACTGCATTTTAATAAACCTATCAAAATGATCCAAACGATGTCTGTAAATCTACCATTAAGGACTGTCGTACGAATAATTTCTCGGTCAGTCGTCGTGAATGTGCTGACCTGAAGTAAAATGAACCAGAGTTGCAAGCGAGGAAGGTAAAACTGCATTTTAATAAACCTATCAAAGTGATCCAAACGATGTCTGTAAGTCTACCGTTAAGGATTGTCGTACGAATGATTTCTCGGTAGCAAAACACTGATCAGAATTTTTTAAGGTTACCCGTTATATTCTGGATACATGGACCAGAGCCATAATACACCCACGTCGACTACACAGTTTGTTGTGGAGGAAGTTTCGATGTATTCGTGCGGTTATATTGTGTGGCGAGCGTAACACAACGACCACGGTCTACACTCAGTCGTGGGCATAATGGAGCATTGTTAATATGTTAATGTCGAGCGTTCCTAAAGGTTCCGACGGTTTACGTTTCTCCGTTTCACCGAAGAATCGTTACACGCTCCATTAGACGACGAACCTAGAATTCCACTCGCCACGAATTTCCCTGCGGGATCCTTTTTCTATTTCGTTCGAATGTTACCATTTTCCATTAATTCCTTCTAACGCACTTGCATAGGTACACCCGCGTTAATGAAATTGTACAATTAAAAACGAAAACAAACCAACTGTCCACTTGCATCGATCGATTTTGTGCTACAAATTGAAGCGCAATTTTTTATCTTTTGTTGACTCTTTCCGCTCTTAGTTGTACTCAATATTTCATCTCAACTGGATCGTGTTTAATCAAATATTTTCAAAAGCTTGCCGAATTTAGCNGAGTTACTGTACTGAGTTTCTCAGTTGGTTTCTGTTGGTTAACAACAGTATCAATTTAAAGAAAATAATACTTTACGATAGATAAAGGTACGACTTTTCTTTGCAGGCGTTTACAATTTTCTTTTTAAGTTCGTCGCTATTTATAGACTAAATATTTTTTTAGGATCGACTAAAATTGGCATAGCGTTTAAGGCGCTAATCATTGATACTTATATAGTAAGACGCTAATTAACGCCGACTCGATGTAATAGGGTTTTGAAAAACGACAAATAACACTGGACGACTTTGTAAATAAAGCATAAAAAATTTGAGAAGTGTTACTAGCTTCAAGAATGGAAAAGTAAATTTGTTCTTTGTATTTATTCTCATTGTATGTACATTGATGTATTATATATTCTTTGTAAGTTTATATCAAGGTAACTTAAAATTAAAGCAAAACTTTAATTAATTAGCTTTATTTAATACTGTTTGCCGTATTTTTACATCAATATTTTTTACGCTCTTCAAGAAACTTTAGTTGCAATAAATGCAATAAACTGGACCACACATAAAGCTTCTATATGAATCTAAAACGTACGTAAGAACACGTACTATATTTTAAATAGATTATAAGGAGTATGCAATAAAAAAACGATATTATTATTTACTACTCTTTCTGTTTTAGAAACACCGTCGAAATTAAGATACATATGAAGAAAATACAGTTCTTATTTAACACTGAATTTACGGAACCAGTAAATTTGAAGGATTTTAGATTTCATGCCTAAGTGTAACAAGCATGTATGTACAAAATATGTACTCAACACAGAATTTATATCTTTGTTAATAGTAACTAAACAATGCGCGCAACTTCCAAAAGTCTACAGCTAAATATGTCAAAGGTCTGTCATTTAAATTCCTGCGAATATAAAAAATATTGCTTCTCAATATGATGTTTAAAGTTCGAAAAGAATTAAATATTGCAGTTTATCGGTAAAAGAATTTTCGTCGGTCATCATGAATGTGTTAATCTAGAATTAAATGAACCAGAGTTACAACTGAGGAAAGTAAGACTGCATTTTAATAAACCTATCAAAATGATCCAAACGATGTCTGTAAATCTACCATTAAGGACTGTCGTACGAATAATTTCTCGGTCAGTCGTCGTGAATGTGCTGACCTGAAGTAAAATGAACCAGAGTTACAAGCGAGGAAGGTAAAACTGCATTTTAATAAACCTATCAAAGTGATCCAAACGATGTCTGTAAGTCTACCGTTAAGGATTGTCGTACGAATGATTTCTCGGTAGCAAAACACTGATCAGAATTTTTTAAGGTTACCCGTTATATTCTGGATACATGGACCAGAGCCATAATACACCCACGTCGACTACACAGTTTGTTGTGGAGGAAGTTTCGATGTATTCGTGCGGTTATATTGTGTGGCGAGCGTAACACAACGACCACGGTCTACACTCAGTCGTGGGCATAATGGAGCATTGTTAATATGTTAATGTCGAGCGTTCCTAAAGGTTCCGACGGTTTACGTTTCTCCGTTTCACCGAAGAATCGTTACACGCTCCATTAGACGACGAACCTAGAATTCCACTCGCCACGAATTTCCCTGCGGGATCCTTTTTCTATTTCGTTCGAATGTTACCATTTTCCATTAATTCCTTCTAACGCACTTGCATAGGTACACCCGCGTTAATGAAATTGTACAATTAAAAACGAAAACAAACCAACTGTCCACTTGCATCGATCGATTTTGTGCTACAAATTGAAGCGCAATTTTTTATCTTTTGTTGACTCTTTCCGCTCTTAGTTGTACTCAATATTTCATCTCAACTGGATCGTGTTTAATCAAATATTTTCAAAAGCTTGCCGAATTTAGCTTAACACTAGATTTACGGAACCCGTCAATTTGACGGACTTCTGATTTCATACTGAAGCGCAATAATTATCTGCGTAGAAAATGTACGCTCAAAATAGAATTTAAATGCAAGAAACGTACTAACTAAATCTGTGCGAATAAAAACCTATTAATTTCAAATAAAATGAACTAATGTTATTACAAAAAAAGCACAGTTCAATATACCCATAAAATGGTCCAATCAATCACCGTAAATCTAGTGTTAATTATCATATTTTTGTAATTGGTAACAGATCTGCCTTGATAAGTTCCTATTAAATTTAATTTCAATATAGAAGAATATGATTTGTACGTTAAAACTGAAAAAAATGTAGCAAATGGGAGCATTTTTTATTTTTATTTTTATTGAGAGTTTTAGGTCACACGCATGTTACAATGTTATTAATGAACACATTGAATTTAGTCAGTAATGTAAGACGAGTCTGTAGAAGGTGGAAAACACTGGTATTTTTTAGAAAATTCAGAACTCTTTTACAAAACTCATTCTTGCGTAGCATGATCAGTGAGTTAGGCAATTTGTGTTGCGTCCTTTTCGTGTTGTATTTGGAACATGTAACTAAGATATGATCGATGGAGTTCTGTATCTCGCAGATATCGTATAGTTTTTTGGTTCGGTTTCGGTAACGAGGTAAGAGCGCGTTCAGTTGGTGTGACCTATTCTTATTCATTATTATATGTTAATTAAACTTGATGTTTCCTGTTTGGTAACCAGGTCGGATTTGCATCTTCTACACTGTTGCGAATTCTATGTAATTTAGTAGGTCTTGAGTTGTTAACTCTTTATGACTCGATTGTTGCTTAATTATCAAAAAATATTATAATTGGTTATAGCTTCTCGGTTTGATTTAGAAATTTTTTAATCAATGATTCATATAAATGAACCGTTTGGTACGAAACTTATTAATATACCGATGAACAATTAAAATAAAATTCTTTAAATATAGACACATGTATACGTGGTTAAATTATAATCTGTCGTAAAAAGAAAATAATAATAAATCATTTTTATGTTCAGAGGAAAATATAGAACTGTAATAAACAATTTTGAGTGTATTATTTGTTACTTTTACAAAGAAATTTTCCCAGATGAGTTTGAAAAAATAATTATTGAAAGTTCTAACACTCTAATGATTGAAACGAGTGCCATTCGTTATAAAAATTTGATATTGGCTAGAAACAGCTCCGAAATTAATTACTTTTACCTTTTAGTTTTTTTCTAAATACATAGAAATAAACTAACTGCAATATAAAACCAGCTTGGATACTAATTCAANTAGACACATGTATACGTGGTTAAATTATAATCTGTCGTAAAAAGAAAATAATA
Source organism: Ctenoplectra terminalis (assembly GCA_019453375.1). Taxonomy (NCBI): domain Eukaryota; kingdom Metazoa; phylum Arthropoda; class Insecta; order Hymenoptera; family Apidae; genus Ctenoplectra; species Ctenoplectra terminalis. Next base: position 19,851 of record SMSQ01019358.1, on the reverse strand, counting down.
ATAAATCATTTTTATGTTCAGAGGAAAATATAGAACTGTAATAAACAATTTTGAGTGTATTATTTGTTACTTTTACAAAGAAATTTTCCCAGATGAGTTTGAAAAAATAATTATTGAAAGTTCTAACACTCTAATGATTGAAACGAGTGCCATTCGTTATAAAAATTTGATATTGGCTAGAAACAGCTCCGAAATTAATTACTTTTACCTTTTAGTTTTTTTCTAAATACATAGAAATAAACTAACTGCAATATAAAACCAGCTTGGATACTAATTCAAATGGGTAGGTACTATTAAATATTTTTTTTAATCTATAGTTATCAATAACTATCTAAACTTTCAGTGGAACAGATCCAAAAAATGTTCAACTCACACCATCAGAATTGTGGCTCAAGTTTCTTTTTCTGTTCCAGTTATTTTATTTACACGTATCTGGAGGGACTCAGAAAGTGAAAAAGAATCAGGAAAAAATATTCTCATTATCAGAACTGCTTATGACGGACTTCTACGCCATTTTTCCAGCCGATATTAAATTTTTCACGACTCAAGTTTCTTTTCCTAATTCTAATATTTTAATATTACATTAGGTTGGTGCATATGAAATATCGAACTTCCTTAGAAGAAGAAAATATTCTCATTATCACAACCGCTTATGACGGACTTCTACGTCATTTTTTCAGCCGATATTAAATCTTTCGAACGAATGGCACTCGTTTTAATCATTAACCCTTTGGCTTACGATGTCTTCAAACTTCATACATATTAGCAATAGCTGTTCACCGCTTTGACACTCTGTTAAACACAAAGTATCGAAATACTACACGTATTCTCTATTTGCTAATTTTCAATCTTGTAAATTTAAGTTACAGTTAACCCCTTGGCTTACCATTTCTTCAATCTTCATGCATATTAGCAATAATTACTCAAGTTTTTGACACTCCGTCAAACGCAAATTATCGAAATATTACATGTATTTTCTATTTGCTAATTTTCAATCTTGTAAATTTAAGTTACAGTTAACACCTTGGTTTACCATTTCATAAATCTTCATGCATATTAGCAATAGCTATTCACCGCTTTGACACTCTGTTAAACACAAAGTATTGAAATACTACACGTATTCTGTATTTGCCAATTTTCAATCTTGTAAATTTAAGTTACAGTTAACCCCTTGGTTTACCATTTCTTCAATCTTCATGCATATTAGCAATAGTTACTCAAGTTTTTGACACTCCGTCAAACGCAAATTATCGAAATATTACATGTATTTTATATTTGCTAATTTTCAATCTTGTAAATTTAAGTTACAGTTAACACCTTGGTTTACCATTTCATAAATCTTCATGCATATTAGCAATAGCTATTCACCGCTTTGACACTCTGTTAAACACAAAGTATCGAAATACTACACGTATTCTGTATTTGCTAATTTTCAATCTTGTAAATTTAAGTTACAGTTAACCCCTTGGCTTACCATTTCTTCAATCTTCATGCATATTAGCAATAACTATTCACCGCTTTGACACTCTGTTAAACACAAAGTATTGAAATACTACACGTATTCTGTATTTGCCAATTTTCAATCTTGTAAATTTAAGTTACAGTTAACCCCTTGGTTTACCATTTCTTCAATCTTCATGCATATTAGCAATAGTTACTCAAGTTTTTGACACTCCGTCAAACGCAAATTATCGAAATATTACATGTATTTTATATTTGCTAATTTTCAATCTTGTAAATTTAAATTACAGTTAAAGTTAAAATTGAACTTTATCATAACTATCGTGTCTTTTCATTCTATTTTAACCGNTACCATTTCTTCAATCTTCATACATATTAGCAATAGCTATTCACCGCTATGAAACTCTGTTAAACACAAAGTATCGAAATACTACACGTATTCTGTATTTGCTAATTTTCAATCCTGTAAATTTAAGTTACAGTTAACACCTTGGCTTACCATTTCTTCAATCTTCATGCATATTAGCAATAGTTACTCAAGTTTTTGACACTCCGTCAAACGCAAATTATCGAAATATTACATGTATTTTATATTTGCTAATTTTCAATCTTGTAAATTTAAATTACAGTTAAAGTTAAAATTGAACTTTATCATAAATATCGTGTCTTTTCATTCTATTTTAACCAGAATCGGCGCCACGAGTGTGACTCGTGGTTATAAGACAAAGGGTTAAGACACAAAAAGCAGTAACTTCCAAGAATGAATCAATTTTTAAAAAAATTAATCACTCATCCGCGAAACTACCGTTTAGAATTCGGTTTATTCTATTCAAATCGTTTCCACAAATCAGTTGAAACGCAAACTTCACCGGCAAAATTAATTTATACCCGTTGAATGGTAATGTTAAGCAATTCGAGGAAAAGTCGCCGGTTAAGTAGAGGCGTAACGAAGATTAATATCGTCTCGTTTCGCGAGAAGCACAGCCTCCGCGAAAATCCTCTCACGCGGTACCGCGTGTGGGTTTAAAAATAACGACCTTGACAGTCGCGGCTCGCGAGGGACGCGAATTAAGAAAACGCCAAGTCAGTCGGGCTTCTTGGTGTTGGCGGGCAGCGAAAGCAATTAACCAAGGACCGCGCTGGAGTAATTAAAATATTTGAAGCTACGGTCCGCGGTTGCGTTACTGTAACGAAACACAGCCGCGTAAACTCGTGCCGTAGCGTGCATGTGAGCGGCGTTAACATTGACGATCGTTTCGGTGGTGCGAGTGCCGCGTACAGCTTGATTAACGCGGACGTTAATGAGTACGCCGCCAGGTCGTTCGTCGGACGGGACGTCGGTATCGATTCGAACTCGCGAAGAATAAAAGTACGACGAGACTTAAGTGCTCGAAAAATTTTTCGATACCGAGCTGAAAGAATAACCCGGACGTTTATTCGCCGCGATGCGTGCTGGTCGATATTCGTGAAATCAAAAGGAAACCTAGAGGACTGCGAAAAAGACTTCGGTGAGGAAGCATTACTTGTTCTTGAATCTACGTACGTTCCTGGACACAAGTGACTGGGCACTTGTAGGTTTTGAACAAGAAGTTTATCGAAGTAAACGTTCGGTAGGATCTTAACACATTAAAAAATTAATTTTGTTCAGTTATCACTGCATTATTAAATTTGATTACCGTGTTACTGTAGTGACATTATGATCCATCTACAGTAATTATTAACACTAGAACTATTAATGTGGTCAAAATGACCCATTCGTAATTTTTTACAGAAATTTTATAAATTAATTACGGTGCCTTTGGGATTTTTTGTTAAAAATGTAAACAAACCTTTGCCCAGTTGCGTTACATATTATTTTGTATACCTTCCGCTTCGATTTCTCCGGTAGAAATACTTTAATCGTCGGTAGTTCTAGCGTTAAACATTTTCAAATCAAAGTGAAAAACTGTAATCGATCGTAATTTTTTCTTCGATAAATAGACAAAATTCAGGTTATAGAGGGTTAACGATAAGAAACAAATAAATCTCTATTTTAATACAACTGTGCGTCGTTCCACAACTCTTGGTCCTACGTCCTCGTTCACGTTAATGTTACAATTTGATATTTAAATTGTAATTTTGGCGAAAACTAAATTACATTCGTAAATTTTTATATTTTTAAAATGTTTAGAGGTCAAGACGAAATAAAACAAACGAATAAAAATTATAAATAATTTGAGTTGAATTCATAACTTCCTGAGAGCTAACTAAACCCGTCATCGCTTGATTATCGCGACACACACTGATGCGCGCTTTGCAAAGTGATCGCCACAGTTAACTGGTTAAAATAATTATTGCTGTGCCAACTTTTATTTTCTACATTTTACCAATCAACACAGTTTTTTTTTAAATAAATAGCGTATAGATGCCATTTATTGAAAAAAACTGCAGATCACTAATATATAAACAAAATTTCTTTATTCCATATAAATTGAACGAAAAATATAATTTAACAAATTTATTATACAGCTGTACAGTCAACCCTCCTATAACGCGGTGACTGCGTACCGCGTTATATGGAAACCGCGCTATAAGAAACTCGTATTTAACAGTACAAACCGGGCTAATTCGTAGCGCGTTGTATGGAAACCGTACTATAAGAACCTCAGAATTAGTACAAATCACACTATTCGTACCGCGTTATATGGAGACCAAGAAATACAAAAGACAAGATTAAATTATAAATTATTTTTATCGAATTGAAGAGTTCGTATAAGGATATGATAAAAAAAATGAAACAAAAAGTAAACAAAAGAACTGTTTTCCAACAAAAAGAAGAAAGACTTTTGCAAAATCTTTTAACACTCATCCTCGCTGTCAAGCTCCGCGTTATATGGAAACCCCGTTCTCAGAGTGCCGCGTTATAGGAGGGCTATCGCGATTTCAGGTCGGCGTTATACGGAAACCTTGTTCTCAAAGTACCGCGTTATAGGAGGGTTGACTGTAATTACTTAACCCTTTGACTTATAACCACGAGTCACACTCGTGGCGGCGATTCTGGCTAAAATACAATAAAAAGACGTGAGTAACTATTGCTAATTTGCATGAAGATTGAAGAAATGGTAAGCCAAGGGATTAAGTTAAACTTGAAAAACATTTTTTACTGTTTTCCTTTATTTTATTACATAGCCCGTTATAGGAGGAATCGCGTTATAGGAGGAATCGCGTTATAGAAGGAATCGCGTTATATGAAAACAGTAATCACGATATCTTCGCCGCGTTATACGGAAATCTACTGTACTTGATAATACGATAGTAACAATTTCTAGTTTATCTTGAATCGGAGCAACGCCTGCTTATCCACATCCAGTACAAACAACTTACCCTGTTCACGAGATTTCTACATATCGGCCGTCGGTAAGAAGAAACCTGCGTTTGAACTTACCTAGGCATGTCTTGAAGTTGTTTAGCTCTCTGCTTGTATCGTGAGAGGGCGAAGAGAAGGGCGAGGACCGGCCAGAGGGTTGATCCTGCTGCCAATTCTCCAGGATTCACGGAGCCCACGTCTGCTCCGAGAGCTCGGAGCGCTCCTACGCAGAGGCTCACGTTCTCGACCTGCGCAACACACGTAAAAACCTTGTCATCGATCATCGCATAAACTGATATGCACTCGTGTGCACCACGCGAATCGATCGAAAATTTCCTTTTTTTTTTATTCTGCTTTCGACCGATCCCAAAGGATACCTCTGTAGCGTGTTGGCGATTTAAGTTGAAAGCGCGTTGCGTAACGCGCGCATTCAACTTAAACTGTTTGTAACTGATGTCACTTACTGATAACACTAACGAGTTGTTTTTATTCTTGCGTTTGTTTTGAAATATCATCTGCAAGTGGAGGCTTATGTTGTGTGCGTTGTAACGACGAATTTATGTGTTTAATTATATTAAAAAAAAAGAAAATTTCGTTTACCGTGGAATCATTTTTTACTGTAGTGCAAAAAATAAAAGTTCTAATTGATACGTATTTTTTATTTCAGTCAGGAATGTATACAGATTCGCGTGAAAATATATTAGTGATTTTTATTAAAAATTAATACCCTTCTTGTTCATTTTTAATATCCTTTTTGTTAACTTTTAATTAAAAAATGCTAATATATTTTCTCGTGAATTTGTATACATTTCTGGCTGAAATAAAAAAATATGGGTCGATTGGAATTTTTATTCTTTGCATCACAGTAAAAAATTGTATAAAAATAGTGGATACTAATATAGTAAAAAATAGTGAAACGATTTCAATCACTGCGTAGATAATTATTTTAGTAAAATAGTTTTAAGGGTTGGGTAAAGGACATTTGAAGGTCAAGTTCGCTTTTTGTAATGGAATTATATATTTTCTATTATGGTAGTCGATTGAGCTCGTAATTCTGTATAAAAAAGAATTAATGCGTCTATATAAAAAAGCCACTAGTTTCGGAGATATTTTAATTTCAATTATTCAAACTGTCACAATTTGATTTTCATTTAAAAAGCTGAAGACGACATCAATGTAATTTTTAAAACTATTTTGTCCAACACTTGTTCTAGAATTCATTTTCAAGGGAAAACTTTATAAGGAAGATCGTCTGATTGTTTATTATATTGACAAGTAATATTAATATTGAAACTTTTATAAGAGAGAACATATTAATATTAATTAAACAGGACTTGATGCTGTGGCAACAGTACTTAATACATTTTTTCAATTAAAAATTACGCATGTATATACAATAATTATTATTAGGATCATCAAGTGACCACTCGCTCCTTCTCAATCCTCCCAAATAAACTTCCCAACCACGCTGCAAACTACGAGATCAAAAAACAAGAGAAAAATTCCCATATAACTACACCCAAGCTGTCTAAGAACATGACTGTATACATAATACATAAAAATTGTTTCGAAAGAAAAATGAAAGAGAAGCGTCGCGAATACCGATTCAGTTGTCACACTTGTCTCTACTCGTTAGAAGAAATACTCCAAACTTCAAGACACTCTGAACATATTAATATTAATCGAACACACGGTAACATTTTTCAGCTAAAAATTACATATTGACACACAATCTACATATATCATGGATACCAAACGAGACCACTCGCTCTTTCTCAATCCTCCCAAATAAACTTCTTAACCACGCTACAAACTGCCAAATTAAAAAAGAAGAGAAAAATTCCCTTATAACTACACCTAAACTGTTCAAGAACATAACTGTATACGTAAGAGAGAAAGAGAAAAACAAAAAAGAAGTGTCGCGAATACCGACTCAGTTGTCACACTTGTCTCTACTAGTTAGAAGAAATAATCCAAAAATTACGTATTGACACGCAATCTATATCATGGATACCAAACGAGACCACTCGCTCTTTCTCAATCCTCCCAAATAAACTTCTTAACCACGCTACAAACTGCCAAATTAAAAAAGAAGAGAAAAATTCCCATATAACTACATCTAAACTATTCAAGAACATGACCGCATACATAATACATAAAAATTGTTTCGAAAGAAAAATGAAAGAGAATCGTCGCGAATACCGACTCAGTTGTCACACTTGTCCCTACTCGTTAGAACGAATAGTCCGGAATTCAAAACACTCTGAACATATTTATATTAATCGACCGATCCCAAAGGAACACACGATAACATTTTTCAGCTAAAAATTACGTATTTACACGCAATCTATATCAAACGAGTCCACTCGCTCTTTCTCAATCCTCCCAAATAAACTTCTTAACCACGCTACAAACTGCCAAATTAAAAAAGAAGAGAAAAATTCCTATATAACTACTTCTAAACTGTTCAAGAACATGACTATACATAATACATAAAAATTGTTTTGAAAGAAAAATGAAAGGGAAGCGTCGCGAATGCCGACTCAATTGTCACACTTGTCTCTACTAGTTAGAAGAAATAATCCAAACTTCAAGACACTCTGAACATATTAATATTAATCGAACACACGGTAACATTTTTCAGCTAAAAATTACATATTGACACGCAATCTATATCATCGATACCAAATGAGACCACTCGCTCTTTCTCAATCCTCCCAAATAAACTTCCCAACCACGCTACAAACTGCCAAATTAAAAAAGAAGAGAAAAATTCCTATATAACTACATCTAAACTATTCAAGAACAAGACTCTATACATAATACATAAAAATTGTTTTGAAAGAAAAGTGAAAGAGTAGCGTCGCGAATACCGACTCAGTTGTCACACTTGTCCCTACTCGTTAGAACGAATAGTCCAGAATTCAAGACACGGTGGACGTATCGAGGTGACTGGTGCATATCGGCATACATAGTTTCGAGGGTAGAGAAACGCGAGGAAGGTACAGAAGCATGGTGTAGGTGTACATAAAGGACGCGGCACAGTGATGTACATATACGACACAACATTCTGCGAAACGTGACCGCCGTGACCATGGCTACCTTGTGCTAGCACGCGTGCCGGCGTGCCTCTTTTGTTTCCATTGTTCTTAAGAGCCACGGCGGCTCCGGCTTTTACCCAGAAAACAAACCGTGCTGTACTGCACACGCTGCACACGGGGTGGTGAGAGGTACACGAGCCACGGTAGAGAGAGAGATGACTCACCCGACAATACCCCGGGTGCCCACGCGTAGGTAACAGCTAGATTGCCTGTGTGTTTGTTCGTGGTACATGCGACTTCGATGGGGAGCCGGTGGATGCCCAACAGAGAAATCGGATCGAAGGAAACTGAGAAAACCAGCGCTGAGTAATCGACAGGACACGATCCTCCTCTCATCCACCCCCTTCCGCCCTTCAGCCGCGTAAATGCTTCCGATATCGCTCGCTTTTATTTTTATTACGTAAAAGTAAACTGCTTGGCAACTCAGATCTGTTATTTCGTTTGTCTGCTTGTAATTACTGTTACTTATACAAATAGTTTGGAAATTAAATTAATTTAATTAACTCTCTATAGCCCGAATTTTGTCTGCTCATTGGAGAAAAAATTAGGATTCATTACAGTTTTTCACTTGGATTTGAAAATTTTTAAACTAATAATTGCTATAGATGTATCGTGGTGCCGCTACAGTAATACAGTAATCAAATTTAACCCTTTGCACTCGCGAACATTTTTAAGTTTCAAAGGACTACTGTGAAAACTTAGTGTTCTTTCGGAAAGAGAAACTGAAAATTACAAATGTTTACGATTTTTTATTTACTTCGTTAATTTAGTTTATTTTAAAACAAAAGAAGCGTTTGAATCGACGAAGATACAGAATTGAATTAAAAACTTAATCTCTGAAGAAAATTATTCATGTCGCCGTAGCGACTTACTGTTAGTACAGTAATAACTAAACTAAATTAATTTTTTAAAATATAGATACCTCAGTTTGTAACTTTTAAGTCACACGATCCCATAGTGGGTTAACCCTCTATAGCTCGAATTTTGTCTGCTTATTGGAGAACAAATTAGGATTCATTACAGTTTTTCACTTTGATTTGGAAATGTTTTAACTAATAATTACCGTAAATAGATCGTGGTGTCACTACGGTAATACAGTAATCAAATTTAATAGCGCAATGATAACTAAAGAAAATTAATTTTTTCAAATATAGATACATCAGTTTGTAACTTTTAAGTCACACGGTCCCATAGAGGGTTAATTAAATTAACGCTAGATTTATTTGGGGATTAATTGGACCATTTTTATTTTATTTTATCAAGTATATTAAACTACACTTTTTTCCTTTTTTTTTGTAATAGCGTTAGTTCGTTTTATTGGAAATTAATAGATTTTTATTCACATGGATTTAGTTGATACGTTTCTTGCATTTAAATTATAGTTTGAGTGTATGTTTTCCACGTATGTAATTATTGCATTTTTGGCATGAAATTAGAAATCCGTTAAATTGACGGGTTCTGTAAATCTGGTGTTAAGCGGAAGTTCTGCAACTCTATTTACTGAATTGATATGTACTCGTAAAGTTTTTTAAGTTTTACGGGATTAATGCGAAGATTTAAAGTGTCGTCTTGGAAAGAAACGATTTTTTATTTGGTTGGTTGACAATTGAATAAACGAAAATATAAATATTGACTTAAAACGTAACGTCTGAAGAAAATTACGCGTGCCGCCATTGTCAGTGTAGTGTAAAGGATTAATATTAATTGTTTTAATATACGGAATTATAATTCTATTCCTCATCATTTATTTTTCTGATAAAATGAACTTTCATTATTAAATTGATTTTATTTAAATATAGCGTTATTATTAACCAGAAAAAGTATTGTTATAATTGGTACATATGAAGTTTGAATATGATAAATTATTTCGGAAAGAAACTGTAAAAATAGTATTTGAAAAATTAGTTAATTCCAGAACTAAAGATTTTAATAAATCTGAAACGATAAATCGCGTGAAAATTTTTACAGAATCTATATAAATTATTTAAATTAAACAGATGATACAAACAACGCGGGGTTAAAGTTTTATTTATGAAAAAATTTCGTTTGCACCAATCTATGACACCTAAAAATCTAGAAGCTAATTCACTTTCATCCATTGATCTGAAACGATAAATCGTCGGAAAATTTGCATAGAATCATATAAAAATTACTTAAATTAAACATATGATATTTCAAAGAACTAACTCGTGGTTAAAGTTTTATTTATGAAAACATTTAATTCACACCAATCTACGATACTTAAAAATCTAGAATCTAATTCACTTTCATCCATTAATCTAAAACAATAAGTCGTCGGAAAATTTGTATAGAATCATATAAAAATTACTTAAATTAAACATATGATATTTCAAAGAACCAACTCGTGGTTAACCCTCTATGGCTTTGTGTGACTTAAAAGTTACAAACAAATGTATCTATATTTAAAAAAATTAATTTCATTTAGTTATCACTGTACTATTAAATTTGATTACTGTATTACTATAATTATACCACGATCCATCTATAACAATTACTAGTTTGAAAATGTTCAAATCAAAGTGAAAAACTGTAATTATACCGCGATCCACCTATAACAATTATTAGTTTGAAAATGTTCAAATCAAAGTGAAAAACTGTAATTATACCGCGATCCACCTATAACAATTATTAGTTTAAAAATGTTCAAATCAAAGTGAAAAACTGTAATTATACCGCGATCCACCTATAACAATTATTAGTTTAAAAATGTTCAAATCAAAGTGAAAAACTGTAATTATACCGCGATCCACCTATAACAATTATTAGTTTAAAAATGTTCAAATCAAAGTGAAAAACTGTAATTATACCGCGATCCACCTATAACAATTATTAGTTTAAAAATGTTCAAATCAAAGTGAAAAACTGTAATTATACCGCGATCCACCTATAACAATTATTAGTTTAAAAATGTTCAAATCAAAGTGAAAAACTGTAATTATACCACGATCCACCTATAACAATTATTAGTTTAAAAATGTTCAAATCAAAGTGAAAAACTGTAATTATACCGCGATCCACCTATAACAATTATTAGTTTAAAAATGTTCAAATCAAAGTGAAAAACTGTAATTATACCGCGATCCACCTATAACAATTATTAGTTTAAAAATGTTCAAATCAAAGTGAAAAACTGTAATTATACCGCGATCCACCTATAACAATTATTAGTTTAAAAATGTTCAAATCAAAGTGAAAAACTGTAATTATACCGCGATCCACCTATAACAATTATTAGTTTAAAAATGTTCAAATCAAAGTGAAAAACTGTAATTATACCACGATCCACCTATAACAATTATTAGTTTAAAAATGTTCAAATCAAAGTGAAAAACTGTAATTATACCGCGATCCACCTATAACAATTATTAGTTTAAAAATGTTCAAATCAAAGTGAAAAACTGTAATTATACCGCGATCCACCTATAACAATTATTAGTTTAAAAATGTTCAAATCAAAGTGAAAAACTGTAATTATACCGCGATCCACCTATAACAATTATTAGTTTAAAAATGTTCAAATCAAAGTGAAAAACTGTAATTATACCGCGATCCATCTATAACAATTATTAGTTTAAAAATGTTCAAATCAAAGTGAAAAACTGTAATTATACCGCGATCCACCTATAACAATTATTAGTTTAAAAATGTTCAAATCAAAGTGAAAAACTGTAATTATACCGCGATCCACCTATAACAATTATTAGTTTAAAAATGTTCAAATCAAAGTGAAAAACTGTAATTATACCGCGATCCACCTATAACAATTATTAGTTTAAAAATGTTCAAATCAAAGTGAAAAACTGTAATTATACCGCGATCCACCTATAACAATTATTAGTTTAAAAATGTTCAAATCAAAGTGAAAAACTGTAATTATACCGCGATCCACCTATAACAATTATTAGTTTAAAAATGTTCAAATCAAAGTGAAAAACTGTAATTATACCGCGATCCACCTATAACAATTATTAGTTTAAAAATGTTCAAATCAAAGTGAAAAACTGTAATTATACCGCGATCCACCTATAACAATTATTAGTTTAAAAATGTTCAAATCAAAGTGAAAAACTGTAATTATACCGCGATCCACCTATAACAATTATTAGTTTAAAAATGTTCAAATCAAAGTGAAAAACTGTAATTATACCGCGATCCACCTATAACAATTATTAGTTTAAAAATGTTCAAATCAAAGTGAAAAACTGTAATTATACCGCGATCCATCTATAACAATTATTAGTTTAAAAATGTTCAAATCAAAGTGAAAAACTGTAATTATACCGCGATCCACCTATAACAATTATTAGTTTAAAAATGTTCAAATCAAAGTGAAAAACTGTAATTATACCGCGATCCACCTATAACAATTATTAGTTTAAAAATGTTCAAATCAAAGTGAAAAACTGTAATTATACCGCGATCCACCTATAACAATTATTAGTTTAAAAATGTTCAAATCAAAGTGAAAAACTGTAATTATACCGCGATCCATCTATAACAATTATTAGTTTAAAAATGTTCAAATCAAAGTGAAAAACTGTAATTATACCGCGATCCACCTATAACAATTATTAGTTTAAAAATGTTCAAATCAAAGTGAAAAACTGTAATTATACCGCGATCCACCTATAACAATTATTAGTTTAAAAATGTTCAAATCAAAGTGAAAAACTGTAATTATACCGCGATCCACCTATAACAATTATTAGTTTAAAAATGTTCAAATCAAAGTGAAAAACTGTAATTATACCGCGATCCACCTATAACAATTATTAGTTTAAAAATGTTCAAATCAAAGTGAAAAACTGTAATTATACCGCGATCCACCTATAACAATTATTAGTTTAAAAATGTTCAAATCAAAGTGAAAAACTGTAATTATACCGCGATCCACCTATAACAATTATTAGTTTAAAAATGTTCAAATCAAAGTGAAAAACTGTAATTATACCGCGATCCACCTATAACAATTATTAGTTTAAAAATGTTCAAATCAAAGTGAAAAACTGTAATTATACCGCGATCCACCTATAACAATTATTAGTTTAAAAATGTTCAAATCAAAGTGAAAAACTGTAATTATACCGCGATCCACCTATAACAATTATTAGTTTAAAAATGTTCAAATCAAAGTGAAAAACTGTAATTATACCGCGATCCATCTATAACAATTATTAGTTTAAAAATGTTCAAATCAAAGTGAAAAACTGTAATTATACCGCGATCCACCTATAACAATTATTAGTTTAAAAATGTTCAAATCAAAGTGAAAAACTGTAATTATACCGCGATCCACCTATAACAATTATTAGTTTAAAAATGTTCAAATCAAAGTGAAAAACTGTAATTATACCGCGATCCACCTATAACAATTATTAGTTTAAAAATGTTCAAATCAAAGTGAAAAACTGTAATTATACCGCGATCCATCTATAACAATTATTAGTTTAAAAATGTTCAAATCAAAGTGAAAAACTGTAATTATACCGCGATCCACCTATAACAATTATTAGTTTAAAAATGTTCAAATCAAAGTGAAAAACTGTAATTATACCGCGATCCACCTATAACAATTATTAGTTTAAAAATGTTCAAATCAAAGTGAAAAACTGTAATTATACCGCGATCCACCTATAACAATTATTAGTTTAAAAATGTTCAAATCAAAGTGAAAAACTGTAATTATACCGCGATCCACCTATAACAATTATTAGTTTAAAAATGTTCAAATCAAAGTGAAAAACTGTAATTATACCGCGATCCACCTATAACAATTATTAGTTTAAAAATGTTCAAATCAAAGTGAAAAACTGTAATTATACCGCGATCCACCTATAACAATTATTAGTTTAAAAATGTTCAAATCAAAGTGAAAAACTGTAATTATACCGCGATCCACCTATAACAATTATTAGTTTAAAAATGTTCAAATCAAAGTGAAAAACTGTAATTATACCGCGATCCACCTATAACAATTATTAGTTTAAAAATGTTCAAATCAAAGTGAAAAACTGTAATTATACCGCGATCCACCTATAACAATTATTAGTTTAAAAATGTTCAAATCAAAGTGAAAAACTGTAATTATACCGCGATCCATCTATAACAATTATTAGTTTAAAAATGTTCAAATCAAAGTGAAAAACTGTAATTATACCGCGATCCACCTATAACAATTATTAGTTTAAAAATGTTCAAATCAAAGTGAAAAACTGTAATTATACCGCGATCCATCTATAACAATTATTAGTTTAAAAATGTTCAAATCAAAGTGAAAAACTGTAATTATACCGCGATCCACCTATAACAATTATTAGTTTAAAAATGTTCAAATCAAAGTGAAAAACTGTAATTATACCACGATCCATCTATAACAATTATTAGTTTAAAAATGTTCAAATCAAAGTGAAAAACTGTAATTATACCGCGATCCATCTATAACAATTATTAGTTTAAAAATGTTCAAATCAAAGTGAAAAACTGTAATTATACCGCGATCCATCTATAACAATTATTAGTTAAAAAATGTTCAAATCAAAGTAAAAAACTGTAATTATACCGCGATCCACCTATAACAATTATTAGTTTAAAAATGTTCAAATCAAAGTGAAAAACTGTAATTATACCGCGATCCATCTATAACAATTATTAGTTTAAAAATGTTCAAATCAAAGTGAAAAACTGTAATTATACCACGATCCACCTATAACAATTATTAGTTTAAAAATGTTCAAATCAAAGTGAAAAACTGAATCGCAATTCTTTCTCCGATAAACAGACAAAATTCGGGCAACGGAGGGTTAAAGTTTTATTCATAAAAACATTCCGTTTGCGCCAATCTAATACACGACACCCAACGATCTAAAAGCTGATTCACTTTCATCCATTAATCACGAAGCACCGAATAAATCAGACACCGGTGACATCGGTTGTGATACTTAAGCAACCATTGAAACTCGTTTCGGAGCAACGCGCGTTCCTCGAACCCTTATCAAGGTCCATTAACGACGAAGCTTTGAAATGAAATCTCAGTCGAAAATAAGACGCGACACGATAAAAGGTTGCGAGCTTTTGTTGAAGTTGACGCATACCTTTGTGAAAGCACGGTGTGGCCTGGCGTCGCGCGGTGCGTCGTCCACGAGATGCAGCGCGACACATTGGAACTCTCTCTGAGCACTCACGGGTTATCCACACGAGATGACAGCCGTAAATGGCGATGGCGCTTTTTAATGCGTTTCTCTGTCTACTCTGTCGGCCGTTCCCGCCGAGCGTTTACTTACGTGAATCTCGTACAGCGAAAAAGAGTGCCTTGCTCTTAAGGGAGACATTGTGCTTCCTAATAAAGGGTCGAAGGTGCATCCAACAGGTTGTGCTCTATTCTCGACGATGGTCGAATTAAACTTTGTACGAATTCTTAGGATTCTCGATACTGTTGCTTTTTGGGTAGGTTTTTCTATAATACATACGTGTACCTGTGATTTGTTCGATAATTGAAAAAATATTTATTTATTTATTTTTTTGTCTGGTAAATATATAGGAAAAGTAGACAGAAAACGTTTGATTTACTTGTTTATTTTTAATCGCGTCGATTATTAAAGTTGTTACAGTTTTTGGAGAAGATTAGTATTTTTTTTAGAAGTGTTAGTAGTTGAATATTCTGGTTATTATTTAGGTTTTTTCGGATGTATTTGTTATAGAAGGTTTTAATTATTTTTGCAGTTTTTTTTTATATCTGATTATTGCATAATAATATGTGATTTACGGTGTGCATCTACGTTTAGTCAAATTGCAAGTAAGAGAACAATATTTCATATTATTTATATAAGAAAAGTAGATAGAAAACATTTTATTTATTTATTTATTTTAAATCGCATCGAATATTAAAGTTATTACAGTTTTTGGAGATGATTAGTATTTTTTTAGAAGTGTTAGTAGTTGACTAATATTCTGGTTATTATTTAGGTTTTTTCGGATGTATTTTTTATAGAAGGTTTTGATTATTTTTGTAGTTTTTTTTATATCTGATTATTGTATAATAGAATATGATTTGAGGTATGTATCTACGTTTAGTCAAATTGGAAGTAAAAAAATAATATTTATTGTATAATGGTATATGATTTGCGGTGTGCATCTATGTTTGGTTAAATTGTAAACAAAAGAATAATATTTCATATTATTTATATAAGAAAAGTAGACACAAAAAATTGTATTTACATATTTATTTTAAATCGCGTCGACTATTAAAGTTATTACAATTTTTGGAGATGATTAGTATAGAAATGTTAGTAGTTGATTAATATTCTGATTATTATTTAATTTTTTTCGAGATGTATTTTATATTTATAGAAGGTTTTAATTATTTTTACTGAGTTTTTTTTTTATTAAATCTGATTATTGTATAATAGTATATAATTTGCGGTGTGCACCTACGTTTAGTCAAATTATAAGTAAAAGAATAACATTACAGGAATGTTAAGAAAAAGAATATTTACAAAATTCACGTCAAAAAGACAAAAGTTATTTGTTTAGAAACATATTTTTGATAAAGATTACGATTTTATGTAATGATCTTCATCAAGCTAATAATTTCAACGAACCAGTAATCGATGTCGATTGATCAAAACAAACTATTTTCCATTTAAAGACTATGTTTTAAAAACTTAATTTAAAACAATTTTTTTTTAAATTCTCTTCAGGTAATTAAAAAAGGAGTATTTTAATGTGGTCCATGGATTAATTAATACTGGTCTTCATAACAATGATAACATTTTGGTCTTCAAAATTGTTCTTCCGTAAAAAACATGAAAAGTGATATGCTTACTCGTATAAGCATTATCATATTTAATTGTTAAAAAATAATAAGTTACATAAAAAGATATACCAAGCCAAAATACACCGAATAGTATCACAACGAGGCAATTTTTTACAACGCTTTACTTTCATAACTTCAATGTCGTTGAGTTTCGAAACGTATCAAGGAAACCGCATAAAGCGCAGCGTTTTCTAGGAATTTTCAATCGTTCCGCATAATAATTACTCCCGCGATTTTGCAACTCATGCCAATCATTACAAGAAATGTCAAATCATTGAAACTACTTGATGCATATCTCAAATAGCTTACATATTTCCAGGTAGACATATCTTACAAATAAACCAAAGAAAAACCGTAAAATCGTATTTTTATGCGATATTAACTCCGTTACGATCTACCGATTCTAAAATCGCCTAATTAAAAAAAAAACATATTTTCAACAACAGCTTCTTTATACTTTTCTCAATATTGAAAACTTCTGAACCAATAGGAAACAAAATTGAATCGAAAATGGCACAAGGGTCACAACAGAGTTAACACGTTAAACGCCACGCCGATTTTGGTCGACTTTCCTTTAGACTGTGTGCTGCGATACTAATTCAAAAACATTTGGATCGCAAAATTGTTAAGAATTTAAGAAGAAAATTGTAAAGGTCTGCAAAGGAAAGTTGTATCTTTGTTTAATGTGATTTAATAGAACACGTTGATGAATTATAAGGTATTATTTTTTGAGATTGATACCGTCAGTTTTCAGAAACCAACGACGCCTAAACGAAAATTTCAGCGTCGGTCCGCAGAGACCGGCGTGGCGTTTAACGTGTTAATTAACACTATAACTATCAAAATGGTATCAAAATGGTCCAAATGACCAATTAGTAATTTTTCAGAGAAATTTTATAAATCAAGTTCGGTGTCTTTCAGAGCACCTTGTCATCGCTTCATTTTAGCGATACAAGTTAGACACACACTTTTCGAAGAAGTCGCCATAACTAACTTACAAAAATCTTTCATTATTGAATAGTGCACATTTTATAATCTAATTTAATCAGCGATGATATTCAAAATTTACGAACTGTCAATGTTCATTCAACTTTTACAATTATAAATATTTGAAACACTCCGGTCACTGATGACCACCTTAGCGTTACAGGAGCGTGGCGGTCAACGTGTTAATTTAGTAAATATTGTAGGGAAAGTCCGAAATAGTGTTGTTAATTTTTTACATTTTTGTTGTTTTGGGAAAATTAAAGCAGAGCATAAATAATTTAATGTTTCGTACAAAAGAGGACTGACCACGCGCTATGCGTGCATTTTCGTGTGTACAGCGGCAGTGTTACAGCGGACAGAGCGCTCGTATCGAAAGGATTAAATCACATTAACGCTAGAACTACCGCGGTGGTCAAAATGACTGGTTTGAAATTTCTCATATAAATTCTATAAATTTATAACGATGCATTTCTAAGAATTAATTATGATTTTCTATAACGAATATGAATAAACATTTTATTCCTTTGCATTTTATATTTTTTCAAACTGTTATCATGTTTAATTCTCTGATTGAAATACGCTTTAATCGTCGTCTAGTGTTAACAAGGTTACTATTTTTCTTTCGCAGGCGTTTACAATTTTCTTCTTAAATTCTTAACTATTGGGTCGGTGCATAATTATCAGGCGCTTTTAAACGATATTATCAGGCGTTCTCGAACACTATTACGAAAAAGGAAACATAAAAATTCAACGGTAACATTTGTAAAGGATTAATCTGGAGCGTGTTCACCATCTATTTCAATAACTGCTTCCCATTTGCTTGGAAGACGGTCGATTCCACCGCAAAGAATTCACGGTTCTTGGAGGCAATCCGTGCTTTGACATCCGCCACTAACTTATCGAAATCGTCACAAACTTCTTCTTCTTTCTTCTTCGACCTCTTCCTGGCTTATCTTCCAAGCTAGTGTCGCCAGATTTGAAACGGGCAAACCATTCCCTGCATCGACTTCCGCTGATTGTGCCATCGCTGAAAAGTTCGTTGAGATCGCGAAATGACTGCGCTGCTTTCCATCCTTTCTCAAAGTGGTACAGCATAATATGACGAACATGAGTACGATAATTGACACGCATTTTTATAACCTAAATGTAGAAGANTTTGAAACGGGCAAACCATTCCCTGCATCGACTTCCGCTGATTGTGCCATCGCTGAAAAGTTCGTTGAGATCGCGAAATGACTGCGCTGCTTTCCATCCTTTCTCAAAGTGGTACAGCATAATATGACGAACATGAGTACGATAATTGACACGCATTTTTATAACCTAAATGTAGAAGAATATTTTTGTTAAGTCGTAAATTGCCGTTCCGCCATAAATAATCAGTTCCGTAAAAAGGCGAAGTACTTTACAAGCAATCGCCGGGAAAAACGTCCCGCCTGGACACCAGACGCGCCTGACCCAAGTCAAGGGACCAAACAATAGACAAAAAACAGTTATACATTTTCTCACTACGCTTTTCCACTACTTCACATTTTTCCACTCTCGCTACGCTAGACACACCCGTGATACAAAAATCATCCAATAAACCGAGAATTCACCCACTCCGGACACACCAAACCAATCACAGCAGACACGAAACTTTATACAATACCAAACAAGAACGCAAGACGGGAGTAAAAATCTAGACAGCAAAAAGCATGAGTGAAAATCAAGAAACAGTCAAGATCAGTCGTTCAAAGACAAACACACAAGTATCAAACGTGCAAACAAACACACAAAAATACAGTCCACTAAACATCGAGTAAGGGTTCCAGTCAGAATACGATTTCTGAGGGCAGAACCCGCGTCAGTTAATCGTCGCGAATACAACCCTCGACGCTCTGACGCATAAACAATTTTCATTCGTAAATTTATAAAATATTGTAAATCTTTATTCAAATATAGCGCGTCGAAGAAACGCCTGATAATTATGCACCAATCCAATATCTTGCGATCAAACGTTTTTCAATTACTATCGCAGCGCACGGTTTAACTCCTTGCGGCGCAGGATTTCGGAAAATAAAATAGACCCGTGTTGCTTAGAAATTTTATTCGGTTTTAAATGAAAGAAAATTGGTATACTTTTA
>SMSQ01019357.1:0-12498 GCA_019453375.1 Ctenoplectra terminalis | reverse complement strand
ACTTTCGTCTAAAGATGCCTGAAGTGTCATTCCTTAGAATATGTACGCGTGTCATTTGTTTCCAATCATTCTGACATATTCAGACCTGTTCGAATGGCACCTACCGAAAATCGGCACGAACTTTCCGGACAACCCAATATTTTAGCATTAAACTTTACATATATACCAGAGCCTCATCCCACTTAATTATATCCCCAAAGTATTAATTTAGTGGGGGCGCAACGATATTCATCGCAACGAACAAGCAGTTGCTTTGCATCGCGATTCAGAATATCGTACGACTATGATATCGGCATCATTTCCAAAAATTAAGTTAACACGCCTAGAGTAGGATTTTTAGTCAGGACACACGACACTGTAGCAATTTTTAAAACTGAAAATGTAAAATCTTTGAAGGGCCGCGGGTTGCTCGTCCCTGTCTTGGATGCTTAAAAATTACTCTTTTCAAGAAACCAATAAAAATGAGGGAAAGAAAAATTGCCGGTCGACGCGAGAGAAGCGTGGAAAGATAGGCCAACGTATGGTTGTCCATTTAAAGAAAATCATCCAAGGAGAAAAACATATTGCCCGTGCCTGACCTTCCCGCGCTAACATTCGACGTCTCATTATCTTGAAAAACGGCTCGCGCGAACACGTTCTCGGCCAGAAGGAAAGTTGCCCGACCCTCAAGAATTTTCGTGAAATATTCCAACCTTTTACTTATTTGCAGCCTCAAGGCTTTTTCGCAGGCGCTCGGAGATTTAATATCAACAGGATATTCGACAACCTTGACTGACCCGGCCTGTGTATACGCCGACGAAATATGGCGTGTTTATATCCACGGCCTAGGGAAATCCAGGGAATGATTACCCACGAGGTTTAAATTGCAAATAGACGTACAGTGAAACGGTGTCTGCCACGGGTCACGATTGCGCCGTTGAAAATCGGCATAACATCTCGCGTAAATTATATCTTTGCATTGATAACTATCCTTTTTGGTTAGAAAATTTTATCTGGCGATAATGATATTCGAAACGTGTGTTGCGGTATCACTGCTTTTAATTAGACAGATTATTAACCGAGTGGCTTTGTATTATAGTGTTTGAGGATTTTATTACGTTTACTTTTAAGCGGTAAGGTGATGTCTGACATATCCTACTTGTCTTCTACTGAGAGTTTTAAAATTTTTATCTATTTTAGCTTTGAACTTTAGTTTTTGAAGTTTCTTTTTGAAGGAAGAATTTAAATCTTTTTTATAAGTACTGGTAACCCTCCTGCAACACGGTGGATAGGTTCCTAGAAAATTCCGTGTTGTATGAAACCGTGTTACATGAGACTTAGAGCCAGTACAAAAAGGGACGTTACGTTCCGAAAACTTATTGAAAACAAACATTTTTTTATAATTCCGTACAAGTAATTTAATTTTTATCAAAAATATAAATGTATGTATAACACAAAATGAAAAAGAAAGAAAAAGTATTACTTTCATTTAAGGTAACTTCAATTTAATAAATTTCTTTCTCATCACTACTCGGTACAATCAAACGAGAACGTTTTTTCGGTTGAACGATATCACCTTTTGAACCTTCTTTTTCGTTTAGATTTTTTGCACCTACTATCCTGTATAAAAAAATCTGTAATTTTGGTTTGTTTGCTGGTTCTTACAAAGTCACGTTATTGTTAGGTAACTTAGTTTTTAAATATGTTAAACAAAAATCATGTTATCCAGAAGTACAGTGTTGTACAAAGGTTTTCGCAATTTTCTTATCGTGTTAGAGTGAAACAGTGTTATAGGATGCCGTGTTGTGGGAAGGTTACCTGTATATTAATGCGAGCAGTGTTAATAAACACTTTTTTTAAGGTTGCAATCACACGTTTAAGTCATTAGCAATCACGTTAAGTTAGAGAAAAAAGACACTGAAATTAAATTAGATTTCAATAAATTATACATTTTAAGGTAACATCGAAATGAAAAATATATCTTTTTTAATATTAAGTAAATATTTATTTTACACGTGGAAGAATATATTTCTGTTACGAATATTAAATAAATGCATATTTTATATTTGGAGAAAAATATTCTGTTCCAGATACCTGATAGATATTTATTTTATATTTAAAAAAAATATATTTATTGCTTAATCTACGATAAATGTTATAGGTATATCCAAATATTGGAACGATATTCAATCTCTTTTTAATATCGCATGAATGTGTATTTAATATTTTGTGCTACCAAGGATCGTTTGTTTAAAAGTTTCATGGTGCTCTTAACATGGACGAAAGTTAAATGAATAACAGGAAGTTCGAGTAGAAAAAAATGTTGCAGACGAATTTTTAGACTTTAGATCCTGGATGGTACCTTATTCAAATGAAAGTGATCGACGAAACTTGATACATTTAGGTACTTGTAATAAGCTGAAGTTACTTTGTAATTCTTTAAAGTATTATAATTATACATATTTTAACCTGCCCAGTGCCTCTAGTATCAAAGTAATATATTAATTAAAAATTTTTTTATTTTATTAATTTTGAAATTGCTGAAATGATCGTCTCTGTTGTCTAATAATTGTTGTCTAACAATTCTTGCTAAATTAAGGAATCTTCAATCGAAGGTAGTGTATTTAAATTCTGTGGGATTAAAAATAAAACACTGAGTTTATTAAAGAAAGTAAAATATACAGAAATAAAATAAACAGAAGTATTTCAATTGACAATGGTCGTGACCGTTCAGCTTCCCTGACACCACGTTTCCGTCCTCGCAATGTCTCTCAGGAACTCTCTCAACCACACTCTACAACACATTCTACAACACACTCTGTCCTTTCATCCCTCGCTCGCCTTAATATACTGCTAGCCCCTTCCATGGGACCTTCGACACCGGGATTCTTTTTCTGGGCCTGGTTTATGTCCTTCTTATAGCTACGCTTGCTTAAAAACTACGATACTACGTTTATTAATTTAGAAATTGCTGAAATGATCGTCTCTGTTGTCTAACACAATTCTTGCTCGATAAATTAAGGAATCCCGAATCGAAGATAGTGTGTTTAAATTCTTTACCGTTTCCAACGTCTCTCTGTAACATCTTTTTTGTCTAAAAAAGAAAAAGAATAAAAGTACCAATGTGTTGGGTTGGAAAATTATTTGTTTAAAAAATATTTCAACTTCAAAATGTTCCATTTTTTCTTTTCATTTTTTCTTCCTATGATTTCAAAACCTTTAAGCTTCTACCCATCTACACATGAATATCTATATTAATTTTGCATTGCTTTAACGTTGGTTTCATTTAAAAAAATATCATTTCTGTAGTTTTGGCGAGCTTTTAAAAGCTTTTAAAATGTTCCATATTAGTTCCATATTCATGCTCTGTATTTTATACATCTAACTCATCTCGATGTCTATGATCACTAAAATGCTACGCGTACTTTTCTTTCGTCACCGATAATCTTCGAAACAACCGTTAAAGACTTTCGTTAGAATAACAGAGGCAGCGATCCAGCCAAAGAATTTCCATATTTCCAGTTTAGCTACCATTAAAACTTAGCTGTCCGTCGCAAGTATCAAGAAAGCTATCGAGTGGTTCGTATCGATGGTAAGCCACTCGAGAAACTATTCGAATGTTGGACGATTTCAAGTTGATCGGCGGCGATCGACGAAGGGGCGTATCTCTTCAATTTATTCCGGAGCAACCGGCTTTTGTTGTAAGCGGATTCGAGAGTCCGTCCATTTGCCGGCGGAAAAGTCTGCCACGGATAGAATTCATTCTGTTGTGCATACTATCGATTATTCTCGAGTCCCATTCACAGCTCTTACGTGTCGTTTTGACTTTGAAAGCGCGCTGCCTTCTATTCTCTGTGCACCATTCGGCCTCCCCCGCTGATCGATGTATGTACACGAGTTTCACCACCCGCCATCAATTGTAAATCGCTTTTATTCCCGTCCATCCTGATTATTATTATCCGCTACGTTATCGTGAACCACTGTTTTCGGCGGAATATCAGCGTCTGTTAGTTTTTCAGCAGCCTTCCAAGTATGTTGCGCACCATCGAATGGAACCTTTCCTACTTGATTGGTAGTTGTGCTTGGTATCTCTTGTTGCGTGAGATAATGCGAAGAAAGAATGTTAAAGTGGATAGGAAATCGAACCGTGAAGGACCCTTTTGTCTGTTTGATATCGTATTTGCATAAAGAATTGATAACTGTATTCATTATTATTTATACTTCGCGGCACAGACAATGTAGTATTATATCGGAATTTCAATATTATATACGATAAATGAGGAAGTATATATATTTATTGTTAAATGATATTGTTAAAGTACACTAGGACTATACGTGAGTTAAACATAATTGATAACTGTATTCATTATTATGTATATCTAGCGGCACAGACTAGGTAATATCACAGTCCCTGGTCATCGAATTAGGACCACGTACGAAAATTTCACTTTTATGGCTGTAACTTTGTACCATATATGGAAAACCGTCTTTGGTCGTTCAAATTATTACTAAATACGTTGATGACGATGTATACATAGCAATTGATTCGTTACTATCGTGATAATAATCAAACTCTGTGGGTGATGAGCGATTCCTAAACCAAAAACATCCCTTTGCTCTCATGGCCAGGCAATTCTCCCGACTCGAATGCCATAGAAAATGTCTGGAGCCTACTCGAAAGACTAGTTTAAGACTCTCTAAGCACCACATTATCTGAGTTGAAAACAAAAATTACAGATATTCCGGAAAATAATGATTTGCAAATGAAAGCGCCAGGATCTGTCGAGAAAATCCCATTAAAAGAACTCTTCTTGGAAATATTTAAAAAATGTTCCATTTAAAAATAGATCAAGTGATCGTCTGATCAATTTTTCATGCAACAATTAGTTACACAAATTGTCAATTATTTAATATATAAAGAATGTCCCTGATTATTCAAAAGCTCCTAATAATATATAACTTTTCTTGTACAGTCTCTGGTCATCGAATTAGGACGACGTAGGAAAATTTCACTTTTATGGCTGTAACTTTGTACCATATATGGAAAACCGTCTTTAGTCGTTCAAATGATTACTAAATACGTTGATAACGATGTGCACATAGCAATCGATTCGTTACTATCGTGATAGTAATCAAACTGTGTCGGTGATGAGCGATTCCAAATCCGAAAACATCCCTTTGCTCCCATGGCCAGCCAATTCTCCCGACTTGAATGCCATAGAAAATGTCTGGAGCCTACTCGAAACACTAGTTTATAACTCTCCAAGCACCACATTATCTGAGTTGAAAATAAAAATTACAGATATTTGGGAAAATAATGAAGATACAAAGCATATGATCGAGCAATGTATACGGAGCATGTCGGAAAGGATACAAGCTGTCGTCAAACCAAAGGGTGGAAATACAAAATATTAACATGTGTTAACAATGTTACGTACAATAGTAGTGTATTATGTTAGTAGTTAATAAATTATATCGTTGCGATTTGAATAGGCTTTTTAATTTCACGGAAAATGCGAAAAATGCTGAAAATTTGTAGCGGTCCTGATTCGATGGCCAGAGACTGTACATGAATACGTATTCTGTGCTCAGGCAAGGAAAGTAAATAGATTAACACTAAAACTAACAAAGCGGTCAAAATGACCGGTAATTAATAAATTATACATATAATATAGTATATATAGTATAATAATTTAATTTCAGTGTCTCTTTTCTATAACTTAACATGGTTACTAATAACTATTGCTAATACGTATGAAGATTGAAGAAATCGTAAGCCAAACGGTTAAATATAAAACATTTAACACTTCATACTAACCATTCTTCTATTTTTCATTTTTTAATTCCTAAACTTCCCCATTCTTATTCCTATCGTTATCATATTTCCGATTTTGTGTCTATATATTACCCCAGACAAAAAAAGAATTCTTTGAATAATTCCGATTTCGTGTCTAATTATTATTCCAGACAAAAAAAAAAGAATTCTTCAAATAATCCACAAATACCAAAACTCTCGTTAACCCTCAACAATGCGACGAATGTAAAATGGCAAAAGTAGTTGGCGCACGGTTTATGCAGCGTACAGTTGTGCCCGGTTAATGACTCTCTGAATTCCTTTTCGTCACAAAATTCCGGAGGTCGCGTAATTCAGAGCCACTTTTCGGCCAGGTTCCGCGGTGCCGAGAGTCGACAACGATCCGAACAGATCGATGTTAATGCTTCGCGCGATAATGTCTCGTTACTTTGAGCTAAAAGCGTCCCGACGTGTCACCGTGTTGCACTTTCAATCACCGTAGCTGTTACCGCGAAACGAGGTCGATGATTCTCCAGCAATTTCCACCCCCTTGGGTCGTCCCCGGCGACTTTACGGGGCCGAGTATCCACACCTACAATTAGGTAGGCGGCAACGGAAATAACGCGACGCGGAGAGACGGGCAGTTTCGCTGAAGCACAACCGCTATGCTCGCCAGACGTACGAAATCGTTTTACTGGCGTCTAATCTTTTTCAGTTCGTGCAAACACATTGAAGTGGCTTTCAAAACGTATGTGTACACGTATCGTTTGTATAAAAGGACGATAGAGGGAAGATAGAGGGAACGTAAAATGGGAAAGCTTGGTTAACCCTCTATGGGACCGTGTGACTTAAAAGTTACAAACTGATGTATCTATGTTTTAAAAAATTAATTTTGTTTAGTAATCACTATTAAATTTGATTACTGTATTACTGTAGCGACAGCATGATCCATCTAAAGTAATTATTAGTTGAAACATTTTCAAATCAAAGCGAAAAACTGTAATCAATCGTAATTTTTTCTCCAATAAGCAGACAAAATTCGGGCTATAGAGGGTTAACAGTGTAATAAAAGTGATCGAAGATGAAGTAATAATGTTGTTGGATGCTGATTTGATTTGAAATTAATGTCTTTATTTGTCTGTCTAAAATTATTATTGATCACAGTTTTTTACTTTGATTTGATAATTTTTTGAGTGAATAATAAAATAACGTTGTTGGAGAAATAATAGATGCTAATGGATGTTAGTATTACAGTGACGAGTAAATAAATAAAATTTAAAACGCGTATGTACTGAGTTTGAAATAATGAATCGCTTTTATTCTTTTATTTTAACAGTGAAAATAACTTGGATATTAAAAGTAGCAATAAGAGATGTATTTTCAAATAATTATATATTTAATTAACTGTTTTAAAGAAAATAATAGATAAAACATATATGGTATGCGTTATGTTTGAATGATATGTATCTGACTCTCTATAAATGAGCCACTGTGAAGAAATCTATGTCACAGTTGACCTACTACGTTAAATTATTTAAAAAATCATGCATTCGAGCAGAAAATAAAATGGAAAAACTATTTCATTTTACAGTCGAATGATAAAATAATTCAAAGAAAAATAATTAGCTGGTTCGAATATAGTAACCTACACTTGTATCAAAATAGCTTCTAACCGAGCAAAATAATATTTAAATAATGACTGTCTAAATATTTAATGAATTGATGTCACCATTACCTATTATCTAATTTAAATATTTTATTTACCCATTTCTAAAAACAGTACGTTATTAACTCTTTGCATATTTAAATTTCTTTAATTTTCACAGAACTATTCTGAAAACTTAAAATATTGTTTCGGAAAAAAAGAAAATTATAGTCCTTCTTGATTTTTAATTTATTTGGTTAATTTTCTTTATTTTAAAATAAAATAAAAAATAATTTTGAATTGATGAGAATACAAAATTTAATTTAAAGCTTACCTTTTAAAAAAAATCGTACGTGTCGTCAATGGAGTGTCAAGAATTAGAAGTCGTTTTTTGTTTCGTTTATGTTTATGAACTTACAATTTGTTAATTTTCTATATAATTCTTTTTCTATCGTTGTCGATCACTCTCAGTGGTGTTTACTCGGAAACAATTATTAATTATCAATAATTATTGGTCAGAAATCAAAGCGAATCACTCGTATATTGCCGTGGCGCGTGGGACGGTGGTAATTGTCGAAGGTGTAATTACGCAAACACGATTCTCCTCATTCATTGAAATTGTTCCAGTTATTTGGAAATTATTATTCGTTGCAACTTGATACAGAAAATGTGTGTTTGATTCCACCCGGTTATAACGATAAAATAACATTTCAGTTGTTGAAAAATAAGTTTCACACATTATGTGTATACGTTTATTTTTCTACTTCCACTTCTTATTCGTGCGTGTACAAAATTATTTTTATATAGAGGAACAAGTTAATTCGAGCTTTGAAAGTAAATTAAAGTGACCGAGTATATTTTTTCGTAGGAAAATTTTGAGTTCGGGAAAAGGTAACATTGATGATCAACTAAACATGCGTACTTTGAAAAAAAAAAAAAAAAAAGTGCGCTTGTCATACCATAAAAGCGAGTAAAAACCTTTTAGTCAAATACAGATGTAAAACCTTCCAGTAAAAACATTCTCCAGTGGGCTGAAAAAACTTATCAAAGCAGTCGAACATTTCAGCTCAATACGTATTGGTAAAGGGTTGGAATTTCTGCAGTTTATTAAGTAAAATTTAATTACTACTGGAAAACAGAATTTTTAATTGGAAATAATTGCGTATTAATTTTTAAAATAACCACTTGTATAAAAATATGATACAAAATTATAGAATGTTAATTTTCATTTCTATGTAACATTTCTACATTAGAAAAATTAGTGGAATAAAATTGATCATAGAAGGTAAACAGGACAGTAAAAATATATATTTTAATATCTTAATATCTTATCTCAATATTTTTTTAAACCTATGAGAATTTTTGGAATATATATTTTTATTGTAAAATGAATGATATCGTGTCTGACGCGAAATCTAAATAAAATAAATGCTGAGTTAAATAAATAACAGGGAGTATGGACTCGAGAGGTAATATGGAAACCGTTTATAACTCATTCGAGAAATAGACAGCTTATAGTACGTACGTTATATCTTTGTTAAAGCTTTCTGTAGATGTCCTGACGAATGCTACATATTTCATCTACTTTTCCTTATAATTTATATTTATTATACGTATCTAACTACGTAATGAAATTAAGTAAAATAAGTATTAATACAATTAAATATAACAATATTTGACAATATAATTTCACGATACGTCTAAATAAAAAAATTATCAAAATATTTCTAAAAAAAAAGACACAGCTGTGTATTCCTCATAAATAAATGCAAACTCACACGACAAATATATTTTCTGTGCGATGAACATTAAAATGCACGGTAAAACTTACCCTACTAAAGGAAGGTACCTGTTTATTATACACATCGAATTACATAATAAAATAAAATAAAATAAGTATTAATATAATTAAACATAATATTTGAGTTGTGAATTCCTGATAAATAAATGCAAATTCAAAAGACAGATATATTTTCTGTGTAATGAACATTAAAATTCACAGTAAAACTTACTCTACTAGAAGATGGTACCTATTTATTATACATATCTAACTATGCAATAAAATAAAGTAAAATAAGTATTAATATAATTAAACATAATATTTGACGATGTAATTTCACGATACGACCTAATAAAAAATTATCAAAATATTTCGAAGAAAAATAGACACAGTTGTGTATTCCTAATAAATAAATGCAAACTCAAACGACAAATATATTTTTTGTGTAATGAACATTAAAATTATTTATTCATTTACAGATAAATCGCACTATGACAATTTGTCTGATTATTACGATTTTTGGTTTCCAACACATCAAGACTCGTCGATTCGCGATCGACAGTACCGACACAGAGAAATCGCGAAATCACGAATCTTCGACCGTGTCGTTAAAGAGAAAATAATGATAACTCGGTCGTAATTACGGGTCACGGTCGCATAGGGAGGCAATTTCATGCGTATCATCGTGCATGTCCTAAATTCCCGACAGCGGTGGAAACCAATCCAATCACACAGAATTCCAGTGGTGACCGATCTGGTAATACCGAGGCAGCTCTTCGAGTACAGATGCTCATTATTCCTTCCTCCTTCTGCTTAATGCCACACGCATATTTCTTGTTGACCGATAAACCAGAAATTCCATTGACAAACCGACAGTGAGTTAATAACTAACATATGAAGAGGATGGAGAAAAAAAAGAAATCGATTATCGTATTTTTTATCGCGGAATTCATTTTTGTATTTAAAAATGGTAAAAAATTATGGTTCTGAGTTGATACCATTTAAAAAATTTTTAAAATAATTATACAGACCTTTTATGAAAAAAGGATAAATGTTGTGATAATACATTTTTTTTAAGTAAAATAAATGTTAATTCAATCGTGTCTGAATGTTCAATTATAATAAACGTATAAGTCTTAAATGTTTAACCCTTTGCGATCGTATGTCTACCCTCAGGCACAAATGCAAAGAATCACTATGATCGTATATTACACTAGGTCAAAACGATTCTTTGCAATTGTTCTTTCAACATAGTTTCATGGAGATATCGCGTATTATTTTATCATATGAATTTCAGTAGATCATTGTTTCGGCAGAATGGGCAACATTTTCAGCAATTAGTGTAATAATAAACTTTGTGATTAGTTGGTAATTTACCTGTCCCATCGAGACAATGATTTACTGTGAGATCCGTTATAACGAGACATGATCAAGTGCACGTGTACTAGGCGAAAATTCAAAATCCATTTTCTCGAAAACAAAGTCTCGAACGAAAAATTTTTATTCCATATTTTCGACTTATTTTTTCACGTAGAATCACACCCAGTTACCGAACACCCTGTATAATTAACACACGTTCAGCGAAAATTAATTGCGACAACAACCGCGTCTTGAATAAATACCATTGCTAAGGGTTAAAATTAGTTTTACTAAAAATAATATTAAGTGGACACTTCTCTTTCCTTGTATTTTTCATGTATTTGATTGACTTTTTTTTAAATATTATCTTATACACTGAATTAGATGTATGAGGTATTACAATGCTAAATAATGTCCAATTATAATTACTTTAATATATATTTTATTTTAGAAATAGAATATTGTTTTAATTGAGCGTAAAACTTTAGAATCGTGTTATTTTTATCTTGTTTTCGTAACACAATCTATCCTCTCTTTACGTCCACATTGGTTCGTTTCTGTTAGCGAATGGCTATTACAAAGAAGCCCTTTGATCACAAAATTTTCATTCCGTTTAATTCATTGGCTATTAAAAAGTATCGTATAAATCGTTTCTGCTACTACTATTATATAACTTCATAACAAATAAAGTAAAAACCTTCCAATTCAACCAAACATTACAATCTTCCACATTTCTAAAATGAATCCAAGAACAAAAGGTTCTGTTTCGATATCATTTCTCCCGTAAAATGGAATAATAATATCGAAACATTTTCTTAAAGTAATAAATATCCTAGTGTACCAAGTTCCATCCTTTTAAATCCCAGCACAACCAACCAGTACCACGATCACGAAACTCCATTAATTTTTTATTAATCAACCTACGTTTCATCTAACTTGTCCAAAGTATTCGAAGCTGCGAGCTTCGACAGCGAATCGAGCAGTTTCGACCAACAATCGCGCATTTGCTTTCGACGAACCCATTAACCATGAAACAGTTTTAATCGCGTGACAGAGGTAAAGAACAAAAAGAAAAAATCGAGCCGTGTTTCACGAGAGAGAACGACAGCCGTTTCGTAATTACAGGTCGCAGCCTCAAACGAATCCAATTTCGCATATCATGTTGCATGCATGGAAATTTCAGAAAGCATTGCTGGCCAAACCGATTCGGATGGGATACCATCGACAACCGATTCGATAACGCCGACAGTCTTTCCGGAAGTCTTTCCGGAATTCGGTCCGGAAGACTTTTCTTCCGGCTCCGAACAATGGAGAGCGTTCCTGCGAGAAACTATCGACTTGGTCCTCTCTTAATTCCGATGTCGTCCGGTATCTCTCGAAACACGGAAATCTCGAGCGAACTATGGAGATACGCAATCTCGTGTACGAAGCGGTAATAAATTGCGACCATGATACCATAAGTTACGTCCGGGGATTTATGCAACAAATTGCCAGGTGTACGTGTATCGCCAACGACTATTCTGCAACCGTAAAATGTGTTCTGAGCACACGTAAAAAAAAAAAGAAAAAAAAAGGAAGCGTAGGGATCGTTAGACCGCCCATGTTTTAGCATGCGGCTTTCAATCGAATGAATTTATTGCGTCGTCGTGTAAAAAAATAGGGGTTATACGGTCTTTGCGGATATTCACAAGCAAGATCCTGTGTAATTTAAACGCAGGTTCCTGAGGATATATTTTATACTGTTTCTTGAAAGATGATTGTCCATGGTTGAGTTATATTAGTCGTGGACGAATACTATATGATCGTATGTTAACGTGTTCGAAGGATTCTCTGCTTTAAAACTCTTTGGGGCACGCTGGGATTAAAAGTGTTCCGCCTTTTTGATGCATCGTAACGCATAGTGGGACATTTTTAGTCCTCGACTTAGGGAAAAGGATGTGA
>SMSQ01019356.1:0-19710 GCA_019453375.1 Ctenoplectra terminalis | reverse complement strand
TTCGGCTTTGTTAACGAGTTATTAACGAAAAACACTTTCAAATCACAGAGCTTATCACCCCTTAAAGGAATTTACAGACCTTTTAGGACACCCTTATATGCAATATTCAATGTTTGGTGCTGAAAGTTTTTTATTAATATCTTAAAGTAATAATTGACTGAAGCTATAATTTAAAAGCTTCCTTTCTATTCCTCTAAATTTCGTATCGATCGACCACTGGGGTCTTTCGAAAGTACACCCTAATTTCAAAACGTTAAAACAGATCTATCGAGAATTTTTATGAAATTTTTTATTTCTTTGAATCTGAGTTTTTGTTACAAATCGACATGTACATCTGTGGTTCAAGAACAGTGATTTAACGAACTGATATAATTTCATACTGATTAATGTGGAACATACGCAGTTTCACAAACTCTTCTCGCGCAATTATTAGTTAACGATAGTTACATGGCATTGCACATTTTATTACTTTTTCGAAAAATAGCTGACAGAACGACTTAAGAATAGCCTGGAAAATTTACGTCAATGCACATAGTTGAAGTATCTACTGTAAGAAACAATCCAATACGTCGGAAGTGACGAACTCCTTTTTCAATGCGGGCCCGCCACGGTCCCCCACTGTCGTGTCAGTCAGTTCTCGTTCTCCCACTGTCAATCAATTTCCTTCACTAATCAGTTGCCTAGCTACCACTCAATGTATCTTCATCATCATATCAATGTATTTACCCTGTTTGGAATCAGTTTATTGATATCGATTTGAGATTAGTTTTTCCATCATAATGTATTTAGAGAAGCAGACATTAACCGTTTAAGTGCGACGAAACGCTATCGCG
Source organism: Ctenoplectra terminalis (assembly GCA_019453375.1). Lineage (NCBI taxonomy): Eukaryota > Metazoa > Arthropoda > Insecta > Hymenoptera > Apidae > Ctenoplectra > Ctenoplectra terminalis. The sequence goes on along the minus strand of SMSQ01019356.1, from coordinate 18,877 downwards.
CTTCTCTTGTGCTGTGCCAGAAATGCGGAGAAATGCTGTCGCGCTTCTCTTTTGTTGCGCCAGAAATTTTTCACTATATGTAAAAAAGGACTTCGTGGAATTTGTGCAGCAAAACTTGTAATAAGAATAAAAATATTTTTGTTGGTAAAAACTACTTTTTATATAATAATTAGAGTAAATTACTATGGTTTTTATTATTTTCCACAAAAAAAACTACGCATTTTATTCCGCACTTTTACCATATACATTACCGTATATTAGGTTGGAAACTATGAAACGGACGTTTTTTGTTTAGTCTGTGTTCAGCTATGTTCAATTTTTTGACTTTATTTATTGCACGCAAACGTTTTAACACAGCTGTACGACTAGTTCCTAGTTTAGACCCAAGTGTTCGACTAGTTATGCGTGGATCAGATTCCACAGTCGTCCTTAATTCCTCGTTATCAATATGGGCCGGTGGTCTTCCTCGAGGCTCATTCACGATACTTAAATTGGCAGAACGAAATATTTGGAACCAATATCGAGCATTTTTTTCATCGGTCGATCCATCTCCGAATGCCTGATTAATATTTCTTGAAGCTTGAGCTGCGGTATGATTTAATTTAAACTCGTACAAGAAGAGTAGATGTAAATCGCGTTTAAATCTGGTTTAGGATAATAATAAAAGAAAAATGGGATACAAACACGAAAAAATTTTACAAAATGTGTAAGAAGAATACCTTTAAGCTTTATAAATAAAAATATCGAGCGCACGTTACAATGTATCTCTCTGTCACAGCTGAACCCAGACTAAACAAAAAACACCCGTTTCATAGTTTCCAACCTAATACAAGAAAATTTTTCAACACTCGAACGGTTAAACGATGCTCTTTCTACGATCAAAACATTGTATTTATGTATCTGATTGATTTTACAACCACGCTATACGTATTTCTGCGAGACCGATAGGAGCGAGAGAATCAAGACAAAGACGGCGAAGTCAACTATGAAGAGGATAGCACTGTAATATACAACATATGTATAGTGTACAGATCGTAAGTTGCCGACAAATCAAACTAGTTGTCCTGCCCCGAGTCACACTGATTCCCATTATTGGCTAAATCCATCACATCTGCAAATGTATCGGATGACAAAGATTACCTAGGAGAAGCATCGAAACAAAATGAGATGACGCGATAGACAGCGACGACTCGAACGCATTGACGTGAACCGATTTTGATGAAATTTTGATATGATATACAGTGTCCCACAAAAGTGTTCGTATACAAGAATGAATTTTGTTTAACTTAATTTTACTGATATTTTAATAGTTTTTTTTTTTATGAAATTTAGCTACATATAATTAAAGTACAGTTCTTAATGTGCAAAATAGGACAGGTTTTAATCGAATAAAATAGTTTTTCTTAGCGTAATTGAAGCATATTTATTATGAGGTACAAATATTGTCACACAAAAGTCTTTGTACACTTAATAATAAAATAGAATACATTCTATATTAAAGTCAATTAATACTTTGTGGGATAACCTTTCGCTTGAATTATAGCTTGTGATCGCCGCGACATTGATTGCACCAACTTCGAGGTTATTTCAAAACTTATTTGCTCTCATTCTAATTTTAAAACTTGTTTCAGTTCTTCCCGATTTGAAATTGGCTTTTCTCTCATTTTTCTGTCTAATTCTTCTCACAGATGCACAATCGGGTTGAGGTCTGGGGACTGGACAGGTGTTAATATGATCAAGTATGACTTATGCTTGGAGTCATTGTCTTGATAAAAATTGTAGTTCTTTACAATTCCAAGTTTTTCGGTACTAAATTTTAAATTATTTTTCAATATATTCGAATCAACAAATTTGTCCATAATTCTCTCAATTATGTGCAAATGGCCTGTTCCCTTTGCACTCGTGCATCCCCATATCATTACGAATCCACCACCACTTTTAACGCTTGCTTGTAAATTTTCTTTATTCAATGTTGTTCCTATTTTTCGCCGCACTATTTTCTTCCCGTCAGACCCAAAAAAATTAGACCCTTTCATCGACAAATAGTTTTCTTCCAAAATGAAATTGGTTTGCTTATAAAATTTTTTGCGAATTCCAATATTCTTTTTCGATATTTTTCGTTAACAAATGGCTTACGTCTAGCGGTATGTGCATGAAAACCACTTCGATGTAATGATCGCCTTATAGTTTCTGCATGAACATCATTTCCAGTAATTTCTTTCAGCTCTTTTAGCCATAGTTGTTTCACTGGTACTGGGGTTCGCTTTTATTTTTTTTTTTTAATAAAATTTTCATCTCCTGTTCCCAACTTCGTAGATCTTTCTGTACGCAATTCAATAGCAACACACTGTTCATCTCCATACTTTTTAATAATATATTGTAGCGTAGAATGTGGTTTTTCAACAATATTGCTTATGTTTCTTAAAGATTTTTGTTTTTTAAATAAGTTAATAACAATTTGTCGCTCTTCAATAGTTGTTTCTCATCGCTTCTTATTGGAACTCAAATTTATTAGTTTATCTTGCAGCAACTGATCGTACACATTAATAAGCTACTTAGACATTAAATTGTTTATTTTCAGCATTCAAATGCTTCGTTTCATCATTTCTTTTAACATTTGAATGCCTTCATAGTAAAATCCCAAAATCGTACGAAGACTTTTGTGCGACGATATTTGTACCTCGTAATAAATATGCTTCAATTACGCAAAGAAAAATTATTTTATATGATTCAAACCTGCCCTATTTTAAACATTAAGAGCTATTCTTTAATTATATGTAACCAAATTTCATAAAAATGCTATTAAAATATCGATAATATTAAGATAAACAAAATCCATTCTTGGGTACAAACATTTTTGTAGGCCACTATATGATATCATTCCTCAAAGTAGGGGGTGAAAAACCTATTTGAGAGTATATCTCGAAAACTATTGGAGAGAGAAAGAAAGTTCAAATGTTTCTTTTATCTATTTTTTAATCCCGAATACAGCTGTGTAAAATGTTTAAAAAAAATTAATTTGTTTACAAACTTGTACACCCTACTTTGAGGGCTGATATTAACTTCTTCAAAGTGAGTGATTGACGATATAAAAAAATACGTGTCTGATATTTTTTTGAGATCAATATCATATTAGAATTTCATAAAAATCGGCGTGTGTCAACCCCATAACATTCCACCTCAGAATGTCAATTATTAGCAAAACAAAAAAGTTTCCGCATCTTTCATAATATGATTCCAATAAATTTTCCGTAAAAATAGTTACTGTAGAGAACAAGTATTAAAATTAAGTATGATTTTCATGTGTCTTTACCCTGCAAATTTAATTCGCATTGCAATCTTCTTGCATCCCCCACGGATATAAAAATTTTACTATTACGAAGATGAGGCTTCTTGGAAGGGATTAGGTGGTCCTAGCAGCCTAATCCCCTTGTCCCTGTACCGTTCAGTTTGTTGGTGCTCAGCAACTTACGATCCTTGCAAACTGCTTTATAATCAAAGTATCAGAGATGCGTTGATGTTTGCTTAACCCTCTATAGGACCGTGTGACTTAAAAGTTACAAACTGATGTATCTATATTTTAAAAAATTAATTTTGTTTAATTATCACTGCACTGTTAAATTTGACTACTGTATTACTGTAGTGACACCACGATCCATCTACAGTAATTATTAGTTTAAACATTTTCGAATCAAAGTGAAAAACTTGTAATCAATCGTAATTTTTTCTCCAATAAGCAAACAAAATTCGGGCTATAGAGGGTTAAAGTGATATAGAGTGAGTTCTGCTATGTGCAAAGTCTGTGTTCCGAATTCTCCGTAGATGGCTATTTTAAAGATTCATCCGTTGGGTATTTATGTCAATGTGCCCTGTCTCTTTACTTTGTTTCCTAGTGAGCTCCTCTGTGTATGCATCGACCTAGTTGGTGTCAGTTCGAAAGACAGTTGATTGTAATCGACAACCAGAATAAAACGAAGCATTCGGCAAAAGACACTTTCACCTACTATTTCAATCTCTACAAATCCGAATCTGTCATATCATTTTCCGAGCACTCTCCTACATCATTAATCAAACAGTCTGACTTGAACGATCTCTCGTGCGTGTACCGGTACTAATTTTGTAGTAAATCGGGAAAAAGCAACGAGCTTCTCCAATCAGAGCATTGCTACCCTTTCGATAATTCTCCCTCGTTCGCGAGATGCTGTTCGCTCCAGAGCTTTCAAGTTAGTAAGGTGATACTAGGTCACGGAGGAAGGGAAATCAGGCCCAAGAGGTGATCAGTTATAACGATTCTCGACTGTTGATACGACTGGTGGCTTTACGACAAGGCAGTTACGAGTAATATTCGAGTGGGCACGAGAAAAGTATATGATTTGCAGAGTTTCTGTGTACACACTGAAATACCTTTCTGAATCTCAAAATCCACGCGAAGAAGTATTTAATAAAAAAAAGTTAAAAGAAACTACTTTCAAAAATAGTAAAGATAGATAATAGTAGTAGATAAATAATAGATAGATAATAGTAGTAGATAAATAATAGATAGATAATAGTAGTAGATAAATAATAGATAGATTATAGAGATAGAGAATAGTATTCGGTGTTATGAACCCAATCCTTAAGACCAAACAAATAAGAAAACAATCATTCAACGTTATAAAAGAAACAAATAAATTCATTTGGCCTTGTATTTTACAAAAATATTTATATAACAATTTGTTATGATACACAATAATACATTCTCCAAATATTTGCAATTATTAGGAACTTTGAGTTTAATTATATCTACCAAAAGAAAATGCTGTCCGATTACATTGGACATGGTTACATAATTCGTTGTGTAATTTTCGTAGAATTAATTGTAACAAAATTTTCTACCTTGCATAACGTAAAAACCGTTATCTTGTATTGTTTTTTTAGATTTTTTTAGTAACATATTCGTAGTATTAAGTTGTGTTATAATTTTTTGCGTTAAAAATAGTAAAAAGAGTTAAATATGGTAAAATTTTTAATTTTTAAATTTCTATTGTCTAATTATTGCACATTTTGATTTATAGATAATCTATTATTTAAACATATTATAACATTATTAAAAACAAAAGCGATCGCTTGACTTACCACTACTTCTTGTGATTCTTAAAATTGGGAGCATCTCTAATATGTAATCAAATTACTTACCTGAAACAGAAATATTTAAAATATGATTAATTTACATATCATAAATGCAGTCTTTTGTAATATAGTGTTACATAAAATATTTTAAAATACTAATTACCGGATTTCACGTTATTCAAATATAAAGTATTCCAATTACAGTAATTATAGTTAAGTAAAATTTGTAGTTAAATCATTCCATAACAGAATAATTGAATTATTCCATATTATAATTTATACAATTTAATTATTCTATTATCCAATTATTATCTTACTTGAACGAAATATGCAGCGCTGTAAACGTTCTCAATACGAAAATGCTACATGCTACAGGAGCAAAAACATGGCGTGAATAAAAACTATGTGTTTGACAAAAATGTAATCCAACCGATATTATAGATTATATTATTTTAATCATAATATGTAAATTTTAATATGTAAAGCATTGTATCCGAAAGTCGCTGCACAGTCGGAAAGCAAGCAGATATAAAAATATTGATTATATACCAACTTATAATTTCTGTACTATAAGGTAGTAAATATATTTTTGCATACACGTATTTGTAATGACAAAAAGATTTAAAAAAAATATATAAAATAGATGAAAGAAGAAATTATGCGTTTCAACGCGTCCAAGAAAACAATGGTGTGTCACGTTTTCTTGAGCGAGTTAAGTGATGCCTAAACACATTTACAGCAGCAATTCAACAGCAGCGTTGCCTCGTTCACTAATTAATGACGTAATGATGTAATTTTCACGCGATGCGGGTTAAATTTATCAAGAAAGTCTATCTTGCAGTACCTATTTTGCAAATATTTTTTATGCAAGAGACTACAAATGTATAAGTAAAATATCGTACGATTTTATCAGATATTTAACATAAAAACGAGCAGTCTTGAACAAGAAATAAACAATAAGATGACAGAAACAATTTTTCAGTTATACAAAATCTTCTATAATTTAAAGTTTCTTATATTACATTATAAAATATTTACATAAAAAAGAAAAAAAAATCGTATATTATTTTTAAAGTATTTTTTATTAATCTTTTGACTACTAACCAGTCCGAAGCAAAGTATTCGCTAACAATAAGCTACAACAAAAACCATTACTATTAGGTTCCCGTTCATAAATTATATGAAATTAAATAAACCACTCTTTTGTTCAATATTTTATACTTTTTATTTGTAAAAGAAACAATGCATAAACAAAACCTTCGAGTAATTAGCAGATAAGCTGGTAGTTGTTATGATTATCTCCAAATCGATTGCTGTAAAAAAAAAAAAAAAGATACGTATTTAAAAGCGCTAATAGTACTCAACGAACAATTATCGCCTAGTGCCTATAGGCGTTAACAGTACTTGCACAGTGAGCATTTTTGTGGACCATGTATAGGATGTGTATTCTATACGTGCCGACAACAGTCAAAGGATTAATAAAAATAGTATCATCTATTGGCATTAACCCTTTGAGCTCTATGGATGCATATATGCGTCTGGCGAAAGTTATTGGTGTGGACTATGGGCGCGTACATACGTTTGATAAAAGTTATCACAATTGACTAAAGGCGCATATACAGTGACTCACAAAATTGATCAAATGCTTTCCCTAGTTATACTTATTTATTAATTAAAAAAAGACATTGCCGATTTCAAAGAGATAAATTCTAATTTATCATAATTATGGAAAAATGTTTTGGAATAGTGGAATCAAATTACAATTGATAAATGTAAAAAACTCGTTGAAAGTATGCCCAGGAGAATTCAAGCTGTTATTGAAGCCAAAGGCGGATATACAAAATATTAAAACTCGTTGATCCTATGTCACGTTATTGATCAAATTCAGTATTCTGTTTATTGTATAATTGTTGTTCTAATAAATAACATTTCTGATATGTTCTGTATTTTTTTTATTAAGATAACAACTTAAACTATTGATCAAATACATTTTCAAGAATCTATGATTAGTCACTACACTTTGATTAAATAAATGGTATAACTAAGGAAAGCATTTGATCAATTTTGTGAGTCACTGTATATGCGTTTTTCAATTTTTCCGATCTCCCGTGTAGTAGTATTACAATTAATTTTATGCGAGATGAATACGTGTGTGTTTCTTAGTAACGACAATAAACAGAAACACGCGATGACGCGTTATAACAATTATATATTTATTTCGCGAAGAGTCGTAATTCTTGTCAGTCGCGAAAGTTGTGATTGTAGCAGTTGCACAACGCAATACAATAGTGCGGTATGTAAATTTGACTGTTTTTAGTAAATAATTAATGCTCGAAAATAACGTTCTTTCATTATTCAAGTGGATGCAAAAGAATTACAATAATAACTTATTGTTAATTGCGCGTTGAATAATGAATCAACAGAATTCACGCCAGCGAAAAAGTATTCCGGCCACAGCGATAGCCAGCGCTAGGCGCGCGCCGGCCGTACAAAGAGCATCGGCAGAAAGTATTCAGAGCTCAAAAGGTTAACAAATTTTAAAAAATGATCTAAACTTCTTTCTAACTTTCAGTAACAATTGCCTCCTCTTTTTTAATATTAGTTCAGCTATTTTCTCGAAATTATTCCGACGAATTCGTACGTTTCATATTACAACAGAAGAATATTTCTAGTAGCATTTACATCTAGTGAAAAAATTTTATTCGAGCAAGCATCAAACCTTGCTTCTTAAACGTCAAGAATCAACACTTTCGTCTACCAAGTATCGACCGCACTTATAGGATCTGTGGATTCTCTCGGGATTTTCTCTAATCCCCGTTTACGTCCAGGATTACCTAAACATGCAAGTACGGATACATCCGACTTCTGCGGTCCTAAAAGCAAGTTCGAATAGCATCGATGCAAAAAAAAAAACCAGCAATAGCTTTAAGATATCATTGTACTTTCATGGAACACCGCTAAGGTTCGAAATAAGCAAATTCTAAAATTTTATTCTCCGATGATTTTAAATATCCACTCTCATTTGTGAGAGTATCGTTTTTATTATTTACAATTTTCAGTAATATTTATTATTATTTAAAACGCAAATATAAACAGCATTACTTAGTGTACTGTAAAAACAATAAATAATTCCAAAATGTTTTTTATTTATGTATGTAGTTTTTATTTTGAATGTTATCGAAGACAAATATCTTGACTTTGCCTGCTTTTATACAACATTTCGAAATGCCCGAATGAATTTTTAAGTACACTTGTCAATAAAGTACACGGTCTTAACTATAATACAATTAACATAAGTTTTTATGAACACAATAGAGAGGTTAAATAAGAACGAAACACAAAAAAGTAAGGATCGATACCATTATCTTTAGCTTCATTAACATCGCATTCAACTTTAATGTACACACTGCATTAACTACTTAAACGATAAAAGCAAATTACCTACATGGGACTGTGCGAGCGCAAAATATTTACGTAACACATATTTTCTTATTATAGAAACATTTTACCGATAAATTATCAGATAACTTTCTTTCCTTCTTTTTCCAAGGTATTCTTAGCGGATAATCTGATCGGTTTATTATCTCCCTTCCCTCAAAAAGAAAAATTATCAATTTCATTCGTGATAAAATTTGAATACGTGTTAACGCGATCTATTAAAAAGCAATATAAACAGGAAGATATATCTCTAAGAACGAAATCGATCTAACAATTTGCATAACACGTTCCATGTTAGAGCTGTTCGTCAATCGATAAAATCACAAGGTACGGGAAATTTAACAAGGGACTAACAGTTTAATAAGACTTTGCATTCATTTTCGCATACACGGAGGCGATTACAAGTAGGATTAGCGAAACATGTGGACAGGGTTACGTCCTTCCTTGGGATAGCCTAGGAAATTTGTCTTTTAGGGTAAGCACGAGACTTAAGGTTGAGATTTCGGGGTTATGTATATACTCGTAGCAGAACTGCGGGAGAGGAATCTTGTACCACGAGCAAATCCAGCAAGGTTCAAATTTCATTACGCTATCCAGCTACTCGCGGGAATTCACTAGATTAAACGATACGCTCGTTACATCTTAAGGTAGCGAGTTGTTAAAAAATTCTTCGATACCTTCCTAAGCCCTACTTACACTCATCTCATCGTGAAGGATTAAAACTTCTGCGGCTTTGCACGTCACGCTTGTACTCGCAAACTCTTCAACTGGTATTAACCAAAAACTCCCGAGCGCGAACGTAGATCTATTTTACAGCAGGTTGAAAAAGCTATTAATTCTCTACCGAGGACAAGCGTTTCGGCTAATTTTAACGAGTTAGATGAGAATTTAATGTCAAACTCGCAATAACCTCGCACACAACATTTTATCGATTCGTACAGAATAATGACGAACTTATTATTATTGAAATTTAATTAACCAAAGGTATTTCAGATTATTTCAGTGTACTGTAATTAAAAGTTTTGAAACATAAAACGATAATCTACCATCAGATTTTTCTTATTCCGTTACGAAGTATTTAATTAATTGCTGACAATAACAGTCTTTAATCCTGGAACGACACTGTGAGGTCTTCGGGGACCCCACCAAACTTGAATCGTTTCTAGAGAAGCATACATAAACATTGGTATACCGAGGCTTTGTATATCGTCTTAATTCATGTCCAAATTTAGGAGATAACAGAAGAAAGAACATTTTTTATTCAGTTTCATTACTTTTACAGGCCTTGAGGTTCTCAGTGATTGGACGGTTTTTTAACAGATTGCGTACGGGTCACGAGATATCTCGTGTATAGTAAACCGAACTTTGTGGCCGGGTTACGAGATATCTCGTTTTAATGTTTTTTCATACGCGCGTATCGATGACTCGAGAAATTAAAAATCGATTTTTTTGTTACGTTACCAAGACAACGAAACCATGCATATTCTTATGGCAAATAATTAGAGAAATAAATGTATTACAAAATGTATTACAAAAATGTATTACAAAATTCTGAAAGAGTAAAAAACAATCGTTCAGTATTGGCATTACATCGGTAGATCTTGTCGATCGTGCATCGTACCTTATAAAATTTTATCGTTGTCCAACACTTTGTTATTTCAAAGTCCAAGTTTTAATTTACGAGGAAACGCTATTTTAATTATTTTACAAAATAGACCCTAATTCTAAAAAAGTAACAAAATGAAAAATAAAAAAGGTGCAAATATGTATTGCACAAAGTTTTTTTCAGAGCGTTCAAAAATGTGCAGACCCTGGAAGCGCGTTGTGCAAGCAGAGTGCTGTACACAATGTGGTAATGTAACGCACCTGTATCTTATTCACTTGGAATACCTAGAGCAAACAATATATTGTTTTTTTTTTTAAATATGTACAATTATTTTAAAAATATAAAGATACGATAATATTATACTTTTAAAGTGTAAAGATATATTTTTTTAATTGATACAGCAAAATAATTTGTTCAATTTTTTTTTAAATATTTTCTATTACACGTTTCTCTCAAATAGACGTATTTTTTAATTCCATTTCCTGTTTCAATGAAATACAAGATTTCTCCAAGAAGAGAGAAAAAACGTTAAGTATATATTTTGGGAAACACCATCGGTCTTTGAGGCACAATTCCAATTTCTATCTGATCAGACTGTTAAAATATCATCGAGAATAACTGTCAATTCCGAAAATTTTCTTTTAAGACGCACAGATAATGTATCGGTTACATTTTTTATTCACTCAAAGCTATAAATAGTGATTCAAGCAACTATAATGGTATTATAAAGAATCCATACTGAAATCTTTGTAGTTGAAATAAATATTTTTTGTTTTTCATTTTGACTTTACTTAACTTTACTTTCATTTTGCTTTAAATAAACATAAAGCAATGGAATCATCTGTCCATAAAGTATCTAAAGCAGATTAAAAGAAGAATTTTCCAAAAATCTTCAATAATATCGAAATTGTCTAACAAGGGACATCACTCAAATGACACACGCCGATTTTGATGAAATTTTGATATGTTATAGAACTCGAAAAAATATTTGACACGTATTTTTTTTTATCTGCAATGATCCATGTTGAAGGGGTGAAAACACCCCTGAAAGTTGGGTTGAAAATCATATTTTTGCGAATATCTCGAAAACTATTTGGCGTAGAGAAAAAATTCAAAATGCAAAATGTGTGGTTTTGAAAGGCCAATTATATGGTAAAAAGAAATTTTTGAAAAATTAATTTGTTTATACAATTTTTTGCAAATTAACATTAAATTGCAAATTTTTTTTATAAAACATTGAAGTATTCTCATAAAAACTTGTACACACAAACTATAGGTATAAACAAAAAATAGTTTAGTTTCACCCTTATAAATATATATTATTTCGTTTGAAGTTATACCCACGATTAGTAACGGACGGCACTTTCTGCGGGCATGATCGGTTTTTACGCATAATATTTTGTTATTTAACTTGTATTACACATGAGAAATGTTTCTTGGGCTGGAAAATTAAAACAGCAGGTAAAAATACCTGATATGATAATTTTCGTACGGAAGACCTAAGGACGGCGGCTATGCTCGTGCGAAGCGTCGTCGCCCCATAACCGTGATTACGATTTCTTTCCAGAAAAAGGATCGTTCGTTCAAAGTTGTTTTACGTTTATAAGAATGTGGTAGCACTGAAAAGGACTGATTTTGTGACAGTCCTAAAAAGATCACGTTTTGCCGTAACTTTAAGAATGTATAGGGTTTTCGGTTAATACGGACTATCGAGCTACAAAGAAATGCTATTCGATGAAAATTATTCGATCAGTGTCGCTTATAAATCGAAGCTTCGAGAGAGAATCAATGTTGAAAAATGTTTCATCCCTTTATATGTATACGCTTCAATCGTATACCCATTCTTGACGAAAAGATGCAAAGAATTCTATATCGCTTTGTATCAAGCCTTGCACTTGCAATATCCATCGCCCAAGGACTTACGAACAAGTAAAGTCTATCCTTTGGTCGTTTGTCCATATCGTTCTATCATGTAAATAGATATTTTGTGAAAGGTTTTTTTTACCAACTGTTACCAAATTCTATAGAAACGCGAATCGCATATATTTCCCTTTGATGGCTCGTAGAACAACGCTCTTTTTTACGACTTACTTAAAAGCAAATGTAACCGTAATTCGGATAAAAAATTAACTTTATTATATTATTGTACTCAACATCGAATACAGTATACAAAATACAATAAAATTATGTATTAATAATATTATAAAAAAAAAAAACATTGAAATGAATTTTTAATTCGTGTAGATGAAAATATAAATATTATAGGAACAGGAAGTGACTTTTGGTTTAAACAGATGATTTTCGACCTAATTTTCATATACCTACTGCGGAAAATATAAAAATAAATTAAAAAATATACATAGTAGTATAAAATCTGCCTTTAATAAAAATAACTTTATGCAAGAGGTGAATTAAAATTAAAAGTAATTTAATACTTTATATTTGTAAAGTATGTTACAATAGATAAAAACAATTTCTAAAACTATTCAATGTGACCAGCTTTAGCTCTTTAAACTATTTGGTCACTCATCTGTTGCTGCATGTATGATTTCTATAGGCACTGATTTTGCTGCTCCCATCAAATCTGTTTATAATGTCTCAACATTAGTGCGAGGTTTAGAGCAAGCCTATTTCTACAAAATGTTCTACGCTTCAAAGATTTCAGAACATTGAAAATCTCTGTCTGTAATTTACGAATTTGTGAAACGCAACAGCAATGCGGTTCTCTTTCATACTCCATCCCATGTTAATTGCTGAAATAACTAAATTCGAATGAGCTACTAACGCTAAATTCTAGGCGCTGCAGAGGAACTGCTGGGTTGAAAAAACGTGACATATCCACAGTTGTTTGTACACACGCATAACCGTAAACACTTATGCCATATTCGAACTACTGCCGATCGACAGTGACAAGGTTTCAGCTGGTAAACAGCGAGAAAAATGAAGACCACCGACTGCTAATCATTTGACCAATTATTCGTTTTCATCTCATTTTCCGCACCTCGTACATCAGCGGATCTCTCTCTAATTGAATCATGGTTAAAGACTGATTTATTCTCTACGCGTATGTTATATTTATGAAAAACGAACATGAATTTCAGGATTTCATATGTATCAGCTGTCCAGATCCCAGACAGGTAAACAAGATAAGAATGCAGTAAACAGTCTCACTAATCAATGCTTAAACAAATCAATGGACTAAACAAATGCTTAATTGCTTCAATAGTCAACTAGCTAACCAGAAGCTATTCAGCGTCGATTACCCGTCACAGCGTTAACGCTCAGTAATTATCGTACGACCAAGAACAAAGAGGAAAAGACCTCCAGTCAGCTATCTAATTGTTACTCAATATCTATAATTTTCTATAATCTTGTACTTTCAAGGTTAGTTATAACAAAAGTTTTTAAAAATAAGAATACTGAGTCTTTGCCCGTAACAAATATAACAAAATATATGAAATGAGAGATGAGATGAAATTGCGGAACTTCTATAACTTTTTCTTTGTTTATATTTTGTATTATACATATAATAATATTTCTGATAAAAATGAAGCTGAAAAATTATTTGTCTTTAATAGATGTTGGAACGTAACCCTCTGTTTATACTGATTCTTAGTCTCATACAACACGGTATTTTATAGGAACCTATCTATCGTGATGTTAGGAAGGTTAGATATACTATAAATAATGCGAACAGAGTAAAAAATGTTTTTCGCAATTCTATGTACGCAATTATGGCATACGAAGTTATATGCATAGAAATTCAAAGAGTAGAATTAGATATACATTTAACAAGATGATATTTTGTTCTTGTTATATATTTATAAAAAATGTGGCGGCCCTCCTACACTCCGCCATAAGAAGGACCTACAACACCAACTCTCCCGTAAGTCCTCGAAAACAGTGCGATTAGTACTTATACCGATCGCTCTCCTAACTTCAACATCCTCGCGTCTAAGGCACGAGCCTGCTAGGATGCCTTATTGACGAGTCCGCTAACAGGCCCAGGACGAAACGACCCCTGTTTGTGCGTCGCAGCGTCGACCGTGATTGGCGACGATTAAACGACGCGTTGTAAATCCAACCGAATTGTTGGATCCCCTTCGTATGGGTTTTAGTGGACTGTATCTCAGAATGTGTGTGTACTTGTCGATATACAAGTCTATGTGTGCAACGGTGTTTCGCGTTGTCTTATGTTGAATCTACAGGGGGTAAGACCGAAGTGTCTTACCCTGTAGTCTATAGTTAAAATGTGTATCAAAGTCTCTAAGAATGTCTAGGAATGTCTAAGAATATGCAAGACCGAATGTCTTACCAACGAAATGTGTGTTATCAATGTATACTAGTCTAAAATGTCTCTCGGGGCGCGTTTTGCGCCTAGCTATATAGCCACAGTTCCTCCCTTCCAATACGCCCTTGGCGTGCTATTTTCTGGAAGGGGAACTGTGTCCATCTTACGGGGTAGGTAGGCCGCGAGTTGGCAACAAGACCGTCTTCTGGTCGCCACGTGGTCCTCCAGGTTGGCGAAACAGTTTCGGTCGCGCCAACCTACCCCCTTGGTATTTCCCGGTTTATCACATGGCACCGCTACTTGGGCCCAAAACTTGCACGTGCCATCGATAGTCTGCAAGCCAGATGGCACCCAAGAATTAGCTGTTTCTAGCCTACCGTGTCATAAACCGTGATGGTTTGCTTTAGGCTCCTTGCTAATTTATTCGGAGCCGTTTAGGACCGAACAACCTTCCTATCCTTTTTTCACCCGCCACAAAAAATAAAGCACACAACAGAAATTAAGAAATATTAATATGTATAAAATTAATTTTTCAACTTATATCAATTTAATATTCTGCATCTAATCTGCTAATTTTTAATGCGTTTGTGTGTGCTCTTTAACACACACTAAGCATGAAGTACACGCCCCAAATACAATACATTCATAATAACACTGCTCGACGTAATTAAAAAATCGCTTATTCAGATAAACAGTGCTCAACAAGTGAATGCTTACCCCTGCATTTTCTGCTTTCGCAACAATGCATTTGAACTCTGCAGAAATTAAGATTTATAATACACGATACGACTTTAGCAACTTTCATAATTATCGCTATCCATTTTTAAAACAGGACCTGTTACAAACAGACTACGCAAACGTAATAAAAGAAGAAAATTAACTAATTTTTTTTTCAGATCATCCAATAGACAATTCTTCAAATATGTACATACTACTAGCCATGACCAATTCTTGAACGAACGATCATTGGTATAAACGTTAGAGAAAGTGTTCTATAGACTCTTTTGGATTTTTTTCATTGAATGGGCGGGATGTGTTTAATTCAGAGTACACGCGATCACCATTTGCGCACAGAACTGCGATCCCTCTCGTAAAGACTGCGTTTAATGATTCACACCAACCCAACAGTTTAAATTTCATTATGACGATTATGCGTGCTAAGCTACAATCCGCCAAGAGGATAAGGTATTTCTCAGTGTGCCTAATACCCGGCGCTGTACCGACAGTCTCTTTCTCTCTTCTCTCTCTCTCTCTCTCTCTCTCTCTCTCTCTCTCTCTCCCTGTCGTTATTTAGCCAACGGGAATTTAGTGGACCAAGTGATATTACCAACTTGAGGATTATTTAGAGTCGTACGACCGCAAGGCCCCGCAAATTCCGATGAACGGGCTGCAATGCACTGCAGGTGCTACGAGAAACTGGAAGCCACATATTCACGGAGACACGTCGGGAATCGATGCAACTCCGTTCGAAATGAAATTCTGATACTTTGTGAATTTCTTCAATATTTTCCCGTATTTTCCGAATATAGTATATTTTCGCATTAACCTGGAGATATGCTAGGTGTACGCTAACCATGTTCACAACCCCGAAACAACTTTTGAATCGAATGAATCCCTAAAATTCAAGCTCGGAAATGATGAAGTACCTTACGCTCATATGCAACTAACTTTATTAAACTACCAGGTAACTGTGAAGGACTGTTTTAATGAACATAAAAATACATAACTGAACTGTGAAATACTGCTCCGATGTTCTATACATGCACGTAATATTTGCACGCGCGGTCAAATAAACGTGAATACTTGCAGTTAAATTCACATATCCAGAAAGATAAATATCTTAATAACATCTCTAAACTATTTTTGCAATGTGGAAGTGAGAATATTTTTTTTCGCGTACCAAGTGAAATTGAAAAAACATAAAAATATAAATTTAAAGTTATCTAACAAAACAACCACGTGAAATTTCATGCTTCGATTTAAATAAAATTTGATGCGTACGCAAAACTTGTCTTCTTTATTTTGTTTCCACATCGATCAACGAATTAGCGTTAATAAGCGCGGTCTCATAGTTATGCGATTAGTGTATCTGTATAAAAAATCATCGTGTAACTATTTAATTCGTATATAAACTATAGTTATAGTACACCTATTTATTAATTAATAAATGTATATCTTAAAAATAATTTTTTTTTTTTCTCTTCGTAAATACTAAAAGGTCTCTTGGAACACAAAATACTGTTTTCGATATAAATTTAAATAATAGCTCATGAAACAATGTATTTACTCTAACGAAAATATAAAATAAATATAAAACTAATTGTAAATACTCATCACTCCTAAATTATTGTCCAGTTAAAAAAAATATGATACAAAAATACTTAACGCATTAACGTATGGGTACAATTCTGATTATAAACAAAAAGTCGAACAGTAGTCTGTGTGTTTATGCTCGTATGGAAATGAAAATGCTTTTAAAATCGATAAATGTATTAAGAGAGCAATAAGAAACTAAAATATTGATTGCGTTAAAATATAACTTAATTATACTAAGAGCATTAAAATCTTTTAGTGCTCTGATTTAGAATCATTAAATAATTGCTTACTTAAACGTGTATAATTTTATAGCAAAAAATATTACCATAAAGTATGAGAAGTAAAATGACCGAGCGCTCTTGCTTCATCATCGGCAAAATATTGAAACGTTGAAATAGATAAAAAATAAAGTGTTGGGAATTTTCTTCGTCATAAAAATGTAACTCTCAATGTTGCCTTGGCAACACCCGTCATCCAATGTGGTAAAATGCCTACTAAGCGAACAGATTAAATTTGTTCAACTCGTAAACGTATGCATTCGGTCGTAAATTTATAACAAGCTCAGTTTCGTTTAACGTACTACGCGACAAGTGCATTTTCGTTACAATATTTTCAAATTCAAATTTGAAAAACTGCGCAAAAATTACAGAACTGCGGAACGAAATAATCATTTTTTCATAATTAAAATTATACTTATTAAATCCGTATTTGTAATTATGTTCATGCGAATAAACGAACTTTTCGCGTATCTATTTAACTCTATCACAGTGTAACGAAGTAACGAAAAATATAGAAGAAACGACTTGAAATAAAATTGTTTGAATTTTCTATACCTGATACGAGAAATACGTAATTTTAGCTGTTCATGTATCATAAATTTTAGTAATTAATTTATTTATTATAATAATTCAAGATACGAAATTTACAGTACTCTTTATAGTTTATAGTTTGACGATTGTTTTTAATTTACCGATTTGCCAATCTTCAGCATACCGCACTGTTAAGTAATTAACAGAATAACGTTTTGAGCCAAACCTTTTGACCCAATTTAAAAAATACGAATACCATTTTATTACAAAAGAAACCAAAGACATAGCATCAAACTTTACTCGAAATCGAAACAACTTCTGTATGGAACCATGCACACCAATACAAGGCACAAAATCTGTATAAAGTACCTGGGTAAAACTAGTTTCTCTACAAATTAACGTAATTTAGCGACTATGTCGCATTGCAACTACATTTGCACTAAAATTTTATAACGTTTCGGTAGTACCTAAATGCGCGCCGTATACTGCAGGTATAAACTTGGTCGAAAGCAGTGGTAGAAATTGGCAGAGATATTTCTAGACGACGATGTTTCGTGAACTAGAAATTCGCGTTCATTCGCCTGTAAAGCGATATCGTAGGCACACCATTCCTTGCATTTTCTTTGCGTTTCCTTCTACGAACTCTTCCAATTCGAAAAATCAGAGCAAAGGGAGTAAGTAGACAAACAGAATTCAGAAATATCAAGGCTATTGTGAAAATTCAATCAACCGGAAAATACTTCTCGAAAAAAAAGAAAATAACCAGATACTTGATCGTTCTCCTTGAAAGTTGACCATTATGTCGAAACTTGAATCTCATCCCTCATTGACCAAACATGAAATAATTTTCTTTTCTTCTTTCATGCAAGAAGAAAGTCTCGTACGCGTCTGTTTAATATAGCTTGGAAATCTGATTCGATTCGATACGGTCGATAAAGTATGTTGCATGGTAAAAGTGTCGATGGTAGTATTAAAATTACTCATCTAAGATACTCTACTTGGTCAAAATCGTTATGCAAAAACAGCATGTGGAGGTGAAACAGTAGTCGCGTCACTAATGGCGTTGACAAATCGATTTCCAGACGGGAACATGCGACATTATTTTAACTCCATTAGTTAAAAATTGCATTATAATTTCCTAGTCAACCAAGCTGTACACATATCCTAGCTAATCTCGCTACTTGTAGTTCGAGTGAACTCTGTGTAACTACACCGAGAGAAATTGATGCAGACGTTCTGGGAAGTGACATTTCGCGAACTCGAAATTTGCCTTCGTCAGCCACTCAGAGGTTACACATAAATATACAG
>SMSQ01019355.1:0-22204 GCA_019453375.1 Ctenoplectra terminalis | reverse complement strand
CTAAGTAGAATGCATATAAATTTATATGATTGACATACAAACATGATCTTTGTATAAGTGTAAGAGAAAAATACTGTAGTAAAAATTACATTGAGATGTTTTATTTCGAATATGTTTTGTACATTTTAGATAAATCGAAGGTGGTCAAATACTTATGGACGGTAGTGTAAGAGATGGCACGATTAGTTTGTTTAATACTAATGAGCATGTTTCAACATAATGTGGGCGTTACCTTTCGAATTTATTATAAGTAATTCGGTCATTCTATCGAGTAACCTTTTTCTTTAATTTATATCATTTTTAATCAGAGCAAAATATTCTTGTGTAGCGTTATTTAACGCAATTTCACTTTTCTTTGATTTTAATTTAATGTACACGATGTATACGTTACGCTCAAAGTCTGAAAATACTCAGTGAACGAAAAAGACGACCAAAACGCGTTGTAGGTTCAAAGAAACAGCCACAACACGAAATTTTGTGTTCTGGCTGCTTTTAAAGAACCGCAATGCGTTCTGCCATTATAAAAATACCAAAACGCGTTGTGGTTATTACATTTTGCGGTTACAATGCGGTGTAAAACAAATTTTTACCAATTTTTTGAAAAGGTAACGATAAATGAACTCTTTACAAGTTTACTTTTTCATTAATCAAATGTACACGTAACATTACGATTGGCAACAAATTAAATTTAGGATTAACGGTATTGTATGCAACCAATTACACTTAGAATTAAATTTGATATTTTTTAAACGATTTGATATTTTGTATCGATGCAGTACCCAAATCTAACTCTAATTTATTTATTGTTACTTTGTCTGAAAATTGGTGAAAACTTGCAGAAGGTAACAACTACAACGCGTTGTGAT
This sequence comes from Ctenoplectra terminalis, assembly GCA_019453375.1. Taxonomy (NCBI): domain Eukaryota; kingdom Metazoa; phylum Arthropoda; class Insecta; order Hymenoptera; family Apidae; genus Ctenoplectra; species Ctenoplectra terminalis. The sequence goes on along the minus strand of SMSQ01019355.1, from coordinate 21,338 downwards.
ATTTTTTCATAATGCCACAACGCGTTGTGGTTCTTTAAAAGCAGTCAGGACGCAAAATTTCGTATTGTAGTTGTTTCTTTAACACTTTGAAGGCCGCTGTCACGTGCGTGTGACTTTGTACAGCTATTTTCTGGAAATGGTTTCTTGCCGCCATTTCGATGTTTGTAAACTAATGCATACCGATGCTATTTTTAAAGAAATATTAAAAATAGTGTAACAGTGATCTTAAAGCTTTTCTTATTAATAATTATGTTAGGAACGATTGTGTAAATATTGCCGGCGCTAATCTAATTTCCAGAAAATAGCTGTACAAAGTCACACGCACGTGACAGCGGCCTTCAAAGTGTTAACGTAATTCAAAATATGTTTCATGTAAAACTTAATAAAAGACTATCTAACCCAGATATTATAAAATACTTTCACCGCATTGGTACAGTGAAGATTATTGTGCCTGTTCTTATTCTTATTTTATAATGTATGAATTCAGTTCGATATTGAAAACGCATTAATCTAGACTGTAACAATATAAACTTTCTGTGTTTACGCATGCAAATGCAGAAATGCGTGAGATCGTAACGTGTGTGGTTTGTATGTGTTTATCCGTCCTTTGTTTACACATTCCCCGTTTCAAGTTTGAAAATAAATGATCAGACGGTGGTCCAGTTGCAAAAATATCTTGCGTGTCGTGACGACGTGACGTTCTCATTTTCTAAAAATAGATAACTGGAGAATTGCCCTGGAAAATCTCAGAAGATAAAGCACATGTAAAAGAAACACATGCAACAAGTGCAAGGTCTGTGTTTTATTAAAAATGCTTTAAATTTTCCCTCCTATTTATACTACATATTCACCAACATATTTATACTGTATTAACAATGTCTAAAATAAAAAAAAGAAACACAGAAATAGAAAATATGTTTAAAAGTGTTACAAGTATTTCATCCTTACATGTAAAGTTCTAATTTTAATGTCCGGTATTTAACTTCTTTAATTAACCCTCTATGACACCGCGTGACTTAAAAGTTACAAACTAATGTATCTATATTTTAAAAAATTAATTTTATTTAGTTATCACTGTGCTATAAAATTTGATTACTGTATTACTGTAGCGATACTACGATCCTTCCATAGCAATTATTAGTTTAAAAATTTTCAAATAAAAGTGAAAAACTGTAATCAATCGCAGTTTTTTCTCTAATAAGCAGACAAAATTCAGGCTATAGAGAGTTAAAATATCTTTAACGTAAATTTAATAATGGAATAAATGATTTAATTTAAAGAATTGATATTATATTGTTAATAAAATCTATAAAAAAAGGTCTAATGGTATAAGATCGAACAAGAATGGCGGTTATGGATAGCATCGTCTCATTTTCATTGTCAAAATATTGATAGTTAACCAAAAGGATAGGTAGAAACCAAATTAATTGTAAAATAATTATCCGATATATTGTAACCACATTCGGAATGGTTTAACAAACTTCTAAATATTACTCTACTTAATTCTCTGGAATTGAATAATTTATTATCAAAACTTTATAATTTAAAATCATTGTCAAAATAGAAAAAATGTTAAGTAAACTTTGCACTCATGTGCAATTTCTAATTATTTTCTAGATAAAATTTGATAAACACATTTCTTTATTGTTCTATATTATTTTTCACGCTGATATGAACTGTATAAAAATTACTGTTGTACCAATATTTTTTTTGCTATTTAAAACGAAATCATTTAAGAAAAAATAATTGGATTGAAAAATCCATACCCTTGTCTTTTCATTATTTAATATAACCTGTCTGTCCAAAAAATTTCAACCCGAAAACTTTATTTTTGTCAGAGTTATTAAGTTTTTTCTCTTAGAGTAGTGACTAGAAACAGAAACCACCTGTACCGTATGTTGGGCATTCTTTTTCTTGCAGTGCACTTATTGTCAGTTTCTATACCTACAAGTTTAACAAGATATTTTGACGGAAAAATATATCCGGACATTTGCATCATAAGTATGATACCGCGTAGACTTTCATTTTATTAGAAAATAATTAGTAATTAATTTTCATATGAGTGCCTTTCCTTAACAAAATGTAATAACAATTGCAAGCATTTGTATATGATTTCAATCACAAAAAAAAGAAAAAAAAAACATAAGTGTTATTTTGATTTTTCCTAAGAACTAACGATACTGAGATAAGTACTTACGTACTTTATTATTTAAAAGACTACTACAATTAAAACAATTATAAGCGAGTAAAATCCATGTTTTATTGATACTTAAGCTGTTATTTTACTTCAGAGGTTGTTTTTTCTATTATTTTACAAAAAAAAAAGCATAATATCGTTATGATCGAGGAAGTAATTTCCAACTTAACTGTATGTCGACGAAAAAACAAGGGAACAGAATGGTCATAATCGAATCTGGTTTTACTGTGATTAATTTTCTGCATTTTGATCTCATTTTTCTTAGGATCGCAAGGAAATTAATCTAAGTAGGACGGAAGAAAGTCACTGATAAAATAATCGTAAAATGTGAATGTGGAAGTACGCGTAACAACTGGTGTGCGTTGGAATAAAATAAAAAACTTGGATGTGAAAGGCTCGCTGGAAGGGTGAACAGGACCCGACGTAAAGCAGGCAATCAGGATCAAGAAGATCTAAAAGAAGAAGTTACCAAAGAGGAGGGATGATGCAGCAGGTTTCAGGGTCGTAAATGCACAGTCGCCATGAGGGAATCAAGTTTTTTCGTACCAGAGTATTATGCGCTTTGTCCTTCTATGACTATACACAGAAGTAATTGCGAGTCGTTCCTCAACGTCACACTGTGTTTATCTGTGCTGGTTTCTACTATTATTTGCGATTGATATTACGTGTACGACAACTTGCTGAATTATTTGTCGCAGTAAGAACTTCAAGGAAAAGTCTATAATAACAAATTAGGTAATTTACTGCTAATTATTCATTTTCGTGCAAAACGAACACGTTCAATTTTTGGTTATTAAAATGATAGACGAAGAGGAAGATTTGCTCGTAATGTTATATATAATACAATAATATAATAGTATAAACGAAAATCAATCGATAGTTTAATATAATAATATACAATTGGTAAAATATTTCTTCTGCTTTATTCTTTCTTTCCTTTTTTCATTTTAACTTAAAAATCAATTTATTGCTCAGTTTTATTCCGTACTGTATTACTTCAGATCATTTTGATCGAATTACAATTTTGATACCAACAAATCATAACTAATAAAGAATAGATATTCTTTACATACTGTTTGTGTGTAATTTACATACTGTATTTCTAACTTCGTATCATTTTTTATAATAGTAGAATAATGTAAAACATTTATGTAGAATGATTGATATAAAGATATTCAATGGAAAAAAAAATAGAAAAAAATTAAATCACTGGTACGACACTTTTTGCTACATCAGATTTTTATGAGTTTTTACCAGGCTAATTATGCAATTATGTATTGTATCATTTTTTACAACAAGAATCGTACAAGAGCGTAACATACTCTTATACAGTGGTTACAAAAAACAGGTATGTTTTTTAATGAGATGTTCTTTGATTACTCTTTACGTTTCATTTTCAGGACGTCAAATTTTTGTAACTACATAAAAGTATTATTAAACGATAAAAAATTAAATATACTTGAATCTAATTAATCAACATGTACGTGTCAAAACAAGTGCCGTGAAGAGTAAATACTTATAACTAGTTAGCTGTTTCGACTTCTGGAAAATGTGTATCTAAATTGCGTCGCACAAATTAAGCGATGACGAGTATACTCGTCAAACACAGAGTATGTGTAATTTGGAATTAAGTTGTAGTGAAATGGCTTTTATTTTTTTTATTTTATTACCCAGATTCATTTATTTACTTAAATTAACACAAATAATTTGCATATGAACGAAAAAAACATGAAAAATTAATTTTAATTCATTAATTAATTTCTTACAAAGCATAATAGTTACAATGCATAATAGAACTTCGCAAATTGAACACCAATAACGCGATTCTTTCCAAATATTATTTTTATAACAATGTGCATATATAGTACTGTGCAAAAGTCTTAGACCACCTGCCAAAAAAAATATTTTGCTATCTTAGAAACGAATTTAAGATGGATTAATATTATTTTTATTTCGACGTTATTTCTTTCTTTTTTTTTAAGAATTAGATTCACGAGGTGTTAATTAGATTGAGAAATATTGATTAATTTAAAACAATCAATATTTTGTGCATTCTCTTTTTACTTTCGCTACACGACAGTTTTTTTTTTTCTTTTTTTAGATAATTGTTGAAAAAATTTTAAGAAACTCATTTTGCATTTCCTGCCATTCTGTTATCGACAATTTAAGAAGCTGATTTTTTCCTTTTCGGCTTTCTTCATATGTTTCCCTTATACTTTGCATAAGCGTTCTATAATATTTTAATCAAGGCTCTGCTTGTTAAAGAATTTTTAAAACATATTTTCACCGGATAAAATTATGCACGACCAACACAAGAAAGGCAATATGGAAAAATTTGAATTTAACAGTGTTAAGAAATGCTTCTCTAAAATATGTTCAATTACAGTTACAAGATCAATAATGTAGATGGTCTAAGACTTTTGCACAGTACTGTATTGTATAGGCTAAAACAGTAATATAAACCCATAATTGCTTTAGTGATGACTAATAAAAGACAACAATACATTTACGATTATAATACTACATACGGTTTTTTCATAATAATTATTTATAAACTTTTATTCGTTCCCTTTATTTCGACTTGGCCTCAAAATATTTCAAACATCTTCAAGTTCACGAATATATTTTATTTTTCACTAAAATTGCAATTCAAACTACAAATTGTCACTACTTTTTGCTCACGACGAATATACTGGTCATAACACAAAATTTTGTACTTTTTTCACAACGAGTATACTCGTCAGAAACAGCTAACTTGTTAATAGCCATTGTAGGTATTTCTTAATGATTTATAACCGTGTTTTTATTTCATAGTTTTGTCTAATTTATCAATAAAGTAGTAGCCGGATAAGTGATCACACTTTTTCCCGGTTAATGTTTCGTGGAGTTAACTCCACTATTTTTGTGACGAGTCAGCACAAGTAGCGATACGCGATGTTCTAGCCTTGTGAAACCGGTCGGTTAGGTTCGGATTAGGTTCGGGTTAGGTTGTAATCGTTTGTGCAGACAAACCGCTTGAAGGGTATAGCAGGATAAAATGTTCAAAAGCGCCCTTGAACCGATTTTACCTGGCAATGCACCTTTCGATCGCTTACTAAAAGAAAACATCCCACATCTGGTTTCAACTCTTTATCTCAAACAGAAGGGTAATTGCATGGAAAATTTGGATCACCTATTTTTATCGCATTCTTCTTATTTAATTGTATACGAAAATTCTAAAAAAAAAATTCTAGAATATTGTAGACATGATTATTTACGGTTATGAACTTTTTCAGATTTTTTCGTTGCAAATCCTGAATGCAGAAAATCAAAAACTCAAAGAAATGTCAAAAAATACAGACTTCAGGTTAAAGTTTTCGAACGACTAAATTTTTACTTTCACAATAGTTATATATATATATTGGTATGATTATTGTTCTCAATTTTTTTTCCAGATTTTTCGATACAGTGCGTTGTTGTTATAGAAACGTTTTCGCGTGAAAACGCAATAAATACTTTCAATTTTTCTATTTCCCTTATACACTGAGTGTATTGTGTGATTTTGAACACCTCTGCATTCGACAGAGTAATGTATGGATACAGTATACTTTAAAAATTGGAAACTATGATAACAATTACGACCTTATGGAGACGATTATTAAGCTTCAAATTCATTTTTCATGGACAGTGATTTGCGAAAGTATTCGAAAGTTTACATTTGATACAATTGATTTTTCATGTTTCTTTTTTCGTTCATGTGGAAACTATTTATGTTAATTTAAGTAAATAAATGAATCTTAGTAATAAAATAAAAAAATAACTGTAAACTTGTAATTAGTGAAACATACATATTTCAATACTTTGTGCGTTTAAAAATTTAATTTAATTTAATTCAAGCGTTTAAAACAATACGGTATCTATAACAGGAGGGATGTCTCAAGATTACATACAATTGACTATCTTAAGTACATCATAAAGCACGCCTACATTAGAATCACTGCAAATAGCAGATATCTAAACAAGTTATACGAAAAAAAAACTTTTGCGTACGATAAAAATATAAAAATATTTGAAATTGTGTCACCGGAGTAAACAAGCTTGAAATTCGCACGCTTTTACTTTTACGTCATTGTTAAATTGTATATAATTAAGATACTGTGCAACACATGGCAGTTAAAATATTATTTTTACCGCAGGATTCCAATTTACCGACAAGGTTAAATTACCACCTTCCCTCCTACGTAAGGATGAAAAAATCATAACGAAATCACAAAACCTTGAAACAAATGTAAGTTCGTAGACTATTATATTAGAAAAAAGTTAAAAATTCAAGGAATTGTTGCTAACAAAGCTCGTTCTAACTGTACAAAAAAGTTATTAAGGAGAGAAGAGAAAGCTATCGTTCGTGATATAAAAAATTGTGCTACTTTTGCATTCACAAACATGATTACTAAATCATTCGACAAACAAGTTCGCCTCGAATTGTCTCGACGAATCTTACGAAATAATATTTTTTACGGTAGAGCGCCAATGAAGAAACCGTATGTTAATAAGCCAAACCTTAAACAAAGATTAAACGTTGCAAAAATATACGTGTATTAACAAAGATAATGCTTTCTGGGAGAGAAATAATATTTTTTAATTAATTTGAATTTAATATATTTAGCTTGGATGCAGGGTAAGTCCGGAATAGTTTGACCATCGGGAGAGACCGGTCAGTATTGATATCTCAAAATAAAACTAGTAAATCGGCTTATTATTATTCTCGTACTGACAACTGTTGCAAAACCGTATATATTTTATAAATTACATTTAAGGTTTTGTGCATACACGAAAGTAAAATTAAAAAAAGTATTTCAAAATCTTGGCAAACGAGGATTGGGTTAATACTAGAACTACCGACGATTAAAGTATACTTATTTCTACCGAGGAAATCAAAATGTATATAAAATATATAAAATAATAGTATATAAAATATATAAAAGTATATAAAATAATATGTAGTGCAATTTAGACAAAAGTTTATCTATATTTTTAATAGAAAATCGTGGAAAATCTGCACAAAGGCACCATAGTTAATTTATAAAGATTCTGTAAAAAATGACGAATGAGTCATTTTAACCATTTTGGTAATTCTAGTGTTAAATCTGTAAGATGCGGACGTTGGTTTCATGATGGATACTTTAAGCATAGAGAACATTTGTGCTTTATGCGAAAAATTTAAGAAAAAGCAACATATCAACTAATTTTCTCTTGTATTATATTTTGTATAATTTATATTTGAAATAATTTATATTTGAATAACCAATATTTGCAATGTTGGTATTTCTTGGTTAACCTCTTAGACACGGCTGAACTTTACGAGGGGCTGTTTCTCTGTACGGCAGCGTTCGACACGAATTACGCGTAAACGATACAGCATTACAATGTGTGATGAATAATGCTGTTCTCTACGCGAGTACATTGGAATGAAGTTTTCGATGATTAAATTATAATTTTTCCCAAAGATATGATACATATACTTTAACTTTGATAATTTACTTTAATAATTAATAATACAATTGAGTATTGACATTCGTGAAAGCCGCTATAGTGACCCGTCGTACAGAGAGATGACATCCGTGAAAGCCACTATAGTGGCGCATCGTGCCTAAAAGGTTAAAAAAGATATAAATATTTTAATATGTTGCGAAGTATGATTTATATGTATTCTAAATAATTTATGCGCTGCCTTAATTTGCCCAAAACAACAAAAATGTAAAAATCCAACAATGCAATTCCTTTTTTCCAAAAAATAGTCGAACTATCCCGGATTTATCCTGTGCAGAGAAGACTAAATATTGGGTTGTCCGGAAAGTTCGTGCCGATTTTCAGTAGGTTCCATTAGAACAGGTCTGAGTATGTCGGAATGATTGAAAACAAATGACACGCGTACATATTCCAAAGAGTGACACTTCAGGTATCTTTAGACAAAAGTTTAGTTAGGATACATTCATTTTCGTTAGTTTTATACGTTATTAACAGTAGAACTACCGACGATTAAAATAGACTTACTTGTAGGAAAGAAATCGAAATGATAAGTATTTGAAAAAATACTTATATTAAGGGTAATAATTCTTTGTGCATATTTTGTTTAAAAAATTATAGAAAATCCCTGAAAATGCGCTACTGTAAATTTATAAAATTTCTATGACAAATTACGAACCAGTCATTTTGACTGACACGGTGGTTCTAGTGTTAAATATGGAAAAGTTTTTCGCCGAAAAACCTAAGAAGTTTTGGAAGGATGGGATATTCGAGTTACGTGAAAGATGAAGAAAGGTTATAGAACAAAATGGAACATATATAATTTAATAAATGTATAAGGAAATTTAAATGTGTTGTGTTTGAATTTTCCTTAAAAATCGGCACCAACTTTCCAGACAACCCAATACAAAATTTAAATGAAGAATTTACATAAAACGATAGAACATAAAGATAAGTGGTATTGGTTTTACATAATTTGCCTATTGCATTTTTATAATTAATGTAATACGTAAAATTAAGTTATGAAACAGTCAAATTGCATAAACGCATTTCATTAGGTAAATGGGATGGTTATGGAATTAGCTTATGGATTATTTGAATAATTATATTGATATTTAGATTAATGAGATCGTAATAGCCAAACGTTTTTCGTTATTTCCTATACCTACGGGTAATAACACTTCTTCGCCATGAACATTCCGAGACAGGAAATCGATATCTTCGTACTGCAAATGCGCAATGTCTCTTTACTGATAATCACCTGTGACACGCGTTTAAATGAATCGATCGTTTCACGAAATCGAAAACTGTTTGAGAAAGTAGTAATTTAAAATACATGTGCACCAATAATCGTAAACTAAAATCAATCGCGATAGAAAAAGTGAAAATAAGCGATGCGAAATAAAGTGAAAATGTGAATATAGAGGGAATATCGGAGGATTTATCAGCTGATTTAATACCAGAACTACCAGAGTGGTCAAAATGACCCATTCGTAATTTTTTACGGAATCTTTATAAATTAACTACGGTGTCTCTGGGCAGACTTTCCGCGATTTTATATTAAAAATATAGATAAACTTTTGTATGAATTGCATTACATATTATTTTATATACTTTCTACTTTGATTTCCTCGGTAGAAACATGTATACTTTAATCGTCGGTATTTCTAGTGTTAAAGTGTGTTTCTGAGTATAAAATAAAAAAAGTATCAAATAAAAAAAATCATTGACCAAGAGCGATTTGTTAAAGGTATCATAGGTGTGATAAGCAATACAGTCGATTAATATTTATCATAAAACTCGCCATGTATATCCGCAAACATGTAGCCATTAATATCTTGAATTCAAGCATGTGTTCACATCGCGTTATTGGCTTGATCCATAAATTTGTGCGATTTTTATTTCATACTTCTCATCCGGTAACAGTTACCGATAACATATTACATAGGTACCATTCGATAGTTTTTATTCTACTCTATTAGATTCGTTGCGGAATTTTTCATTTCGTATATGAACGTTAAAATATTAGTTACAAAATGACAGATTCTCAAGTGAATAAAAACGAGCATCTATAACAAGTATTACAATATGAGTTTAACACATTAAGCACGACGCTGGTCCCTGCGAACCGACGTTGAAATTTTTGTTTAGGCGTCGTTGGTTTCTCAGAACTAACAGTATTAATTTCAAAAAATAATACTTTATAATTCATTAACGAGTTCTATTAAATCCCATTAAACAAAGTAACCATTTTCCTTTGCAGGCCTTTACAATTTTCTTCTTAATTTCTTAACTATTTTGCGATCAAATATTTTTTAATTACTATCACAGCACACAGTCTAAAGGAAAATCCACCAAAATCGGCTTAACGTTTAACGTGTTAATCATAGTTACAAAGATATCGAGGCTGTCCAAAATATTTGTGCCGTGTATACTAAAGAATACAATGCTGTGAAAACATAACAAAAATAATTTTCACGCTTTAAAAAGGCCAATTTCGTTCTAAATGACAAGCCACAGTCTGGACGACCATCTGGAATTGCGGAACTGACTTGAAAATTGGTTTAACTCACAAACTGTCGAATTTTTCAAACATTCAGCTCAAAAACTATTAGAACGCCAGGAAAAGATCGTAAATAATGGTAGAGTAATAACGATCGAATGGAAAATGAATTTATTAAATATTTTTCGGGAGCAGAAAATTTTATACATTTCTAAGAAACTGTACGAACTTATGGATCAACCCAATAACATTTTCAAAGGTTTATATAATCTTTCGATTAACCCCTTTCATTGTGGGGGATAAGCATTAGTTTGTATCTTACTTCCTATGATCCGTATTAGGTTGCGTTCGTATAACTCGTGGCGAGTCTTGTAGGCTCGCCAAAATTGTTTGGCGAGTATAAATCAACGTGTCATGGTTGCTGCGATGGCGCGACTAGGTTCGCGATTCTTGATGCGTGTAGACTAACCAAGTTGAAGCATGCACTAACCGTGGTGGTTATAGTTGGCGGAAGGAATATAGCGAGATCACAAATTAATCCCTTAAGTGGAAAAACGAATGACACTGCAGGGGCCAAGACCGTATACGACCCTTTCTTTCACTTGCGTATATTATTTCTATAAGTTTATCTTGTTTTTACATATATATTTAGAAAAAATAATTAATTAAGTGTGTACGAAAGCTTCCTTTCACGTTGCATGTGACAAAAAATGTTTAAATTATACAGGGTGGTCCACGCAACTTGCACACCTCTATAACTTGCAAAGTATACGTTGCACGAAAAAAGTTTTGTATACAGAAGTTGCATGGTCTGACGGGGTACATTATGTAGTGTATTTATTTTTTTTATAGGTGGAAGCGTTTCGGAGATTTGAAGATCGACTTTGTTTTTTTAAATGGAATACTATATTTTTTGTACCAAAATATGGAAGAATATCGAATTGTGAGTAAAAAAGTATTGGCCTTGATTAGTCCTAAACCTAATAACCAACGAGTAATTTTACTTTATTTCCTGAAAATTTTCTTCGCATGATATCAAGTTAGAGATTCAACTTATCACAGATTTCCGCAAGACAGCGAGATATTTACGCGACGAATAAAGTGAAATTCTTGTTAGTTATTAGGTTTAGGGCTAATGAAGACCAATATTTTTTACTCAGAATTCGACATTCTTCCATATTTTAGTATAAAAAATATAGTACAGGTAACCCTCCTATAACAGAGTAGATTGGTTCTTAGAAAATGCCAATTTCAAAATGAAAATGATGAAGAATATATCGAACTAGAAAGTGATAACGATAGTGAAATTATTCCAAGACGTAAAAGACGTACAAGATGCTTATCAAACAGTGATAATGAATCTTCTCGTGAAAAATTAGATGAATGGATTTGGAAAGAAAAAGAAATGTAGCTGATGTAAAACGGTTTTCTGAAGTACAGGTAACCCTCCTATAACATGGTATGTAGATTGGTTCCTAGAAAATGCTGTGTTGTGTGAAACCCTGTTGTATGAGACCCAGAGCCAGTACAAAAAGGGGGGTTACGTTCCGAAAACTTATTAAAAACAAATTTTTTTTTTAGTTCTACATAAATAACTTAATTTTTATTAAAAATATAAATGTATGTACAAGCGTGAGACACTTTTGTTTTCAAGCCACGGAGATAAAAAGAAATACTTTCCACAAAACTGTAACTTTAAGACGGCAAGCCTCGTCGCGGCTATAGAAGTACAGTGTTGTACAAAGGTTTTTGCAATTTTCTTATCGTGTTAGAGCGAAACCGTGTTATAGGATGCCGTGTTGTAAGAGGGTTCCTGCAATTTATGAATCGTGTTATAGCGAAACCGTGTTATAAGATGCCGTGATGTAGGAGGGCTACCTGTATTCCACTCAAAAAAACAAAGTTAACTTTCAAAACACCGAAACGCTTCCAACTATAAAAAAAATTAATACACTACATAATGTACCCCTTCAGACCATGCAACTTTTGTATACAAAACTTTTTCGTGCAACGCATACTTTGCAAGTTATAGAGGTGTGCGAGTTGCGTGGACCACCCTGTATATTGCAATGATAAAAGAAAATTTTTGCTGTGCTACCTTTATAAAGTTCTGAATGAAATGTAGAATTGAAAACCTTGATGCAAAAACCGGGAAAGACCACTTTTTAATAAAATTGTACTTTTAAAAATTTGGCATATTTTTATGCATTGCTGATTATTTCATTTAACCCTCCTACCGTGTTCATAAATATTTACGCTCTTTGTGTAACAATTATAATTCTATACTTTTGTTGATAAATGTAATTAAAATATTTATTCACGCTTTCTAGAACATGTATGAAAAGAGATACACTCAAGAAATCTGTGTCTAATAAAATACAAAATAAAAAAATTATATAAATAAAGAACCATGATTGGCTCATATAGATCCGAACACGATAGAAGGGTTAATTTCCCACAAATATAAAAATCTGGACTTACTTAATTTTTGCACCAAGTTCTTCGATTCTTGTCTTTCCATAAATCTATCGAATCTTTTATTTCAATGAATACAATATAAATATTTTAATACTGTTGTTAATTTTACAATATCGCTTTATTCCTTTCGTCAACTGTACCTACACATTTTATCGCATAAATGGTAAGATTATTTAAATAAACGGTGCTGAAAAATTTCAAATACATATTTGGTAGCAAATGATAGCAATTAAGGCGCTATCTGCAAGAAGGACGTGAATACAAAAATGCTGCGAGAAAACAACGTTTAAAGAATTGAAGATAGTATTATTTAAATGTTCAAAATGCTCTATTTTTTTCATTTTAACGCTTTCGCTTCTATGGGCGATTATAGTCGTTCGCCACGAATCGACTTCTGCATACTATAGGTGACTATACTTACTCGACTATTGAATAATATCAACAGCTGTAGTTACTCAATGAATCGCATTCATATTAGGTCGTCCCATAAGTTCGTGCCGCGGATGCGTTTATACTTTCTGCGGTGTGTTGTATAATCCCTGAACGATAAGCGACCAAAGGGATCACAATTTAATGATCGTGTTCAGTTGAGAGAAAGCATTCGAAAGAAAAAATTCGTGAATAGCAAGCGTTTAGTATTTTATACCGCGGTAAAACAATGAGTGAAACACGTGTTCATTTTCGGCATCTTATGCTGTACGAGTTTCGGAAAGGAAATACCGCAACAGTTGTTGCAAATAATATTTGTGCCTTTTACGGGGAAGGTGCTTTATCGGCCCGTACGTGCAGAAATTGGTTTGACCGATTTCGAAAAGGAAATTTTGATCTGGAAGATGAGCCGCGCTCTGGTCGTCCAACTGAAGTTGACGAAGACAGAATTCGTAATTTAGTGGATGAAACACGAAGTTTATCGGTTCGAGAAATGTCTGCAGAGTTAAATATTCCCAAATCATCTGTTCATAGACACTTAAAGAAAATAGGAATGATTACAAAGCTGGATGTATGGGTGCCGCATCAGCTGACAGAACGGAACTGTGGTGATCGCGTGGCAGCGTGCACAAAACGTGCAAAAAAAAATACGTGAATTCGGTTGGAAAATTTTATTACACCCACCATACTCTCCGGATATCGCTCCATCTGATTACCACCTATTTCGGTCGATGCAACATTTTTTAGCGAGCAAAAAATTTGATAACGTCGTGTCCGTAAAAACAAACATAGAAAAGTATTTTAACAAAAAACCACGGAAGTTTTATAGCGACGGTATAATGTCTTTCCCAAAAAGATGGGAAGAGGTTCTGGAACGAGAGGGTGATTACATTTTTTCATAAACTTTGAAGATGTTTCATACATTAATTTAAATAGCAGAGTGATACGTGGCACGAACTTATGGGACGACCTAATATTTGGAAATTACAGGTATACAATGGGAAAAATAGTATTTATTGTATATTGACGATGCTACTTGATTTTTATAAATCTTACTACGAAATAGAATTAGAATCAATTTTTATTTACATAAGTGCTTTTAAAAATAATTTCGTATTCTAAAGATAGATCATAATTTAAAGTTTGAGTTGAGAAGATTTTTCAAGATACTTTTCAAGATATAAAATATAAAATAATCAAATAATAAATAATAGTCCGTACTGTGTTAAATTAGATAATTCAATACATAAAAGCACAAAGAATCGTTATAGCGAGACAATATAACATATGCCACCTATACCGTGGTCGCGTTTTTCGGCGAAGACCTTTCTAGCGAAAAGTTTAAAGATATTGGAACGTTCGGTGGGTAAAAAGTCTCGAATTTAAAATGTTCGTTACGATAGTCAACCGAATACCATCCTATTCTGATAATAAGGAGCAGCGAAGAGACCACAGAGCCGTTAATCGATCTCCATGATTCGTCGGAGCTATAACTACGCGTCTCTGTAATTATTTCTACGAAAAAATAAAAAAAACACGTCGTTTTTGTTTTCTTATATAAAGTGAACAATAGTTTATCAGCGTATTATCAGATAAACATGTTAAGATTATACATGTTTAATTATGTGTGCACGACCCTATTTATTTCTGAATAGTGGTATCTTTTAATTTATATGTCGGCAAAGCTATAGAGGTACCATTGGGGCAAGAAGTCCCTTATTGGGACCTGTAGTCTCCTAGTAGGAATTATTGCCTCTTTACTTAAAAGTAGAAAACTATTTGTCTTTATTGTTGTACTGACCTAAAAACAGTTCAGGGGAAGGATGGGTTCAATATAACATTTTTAAGGGTTGGGCTCATGACAAATATGTTAAAAATGTTAATTCTGGTTTCTATGTTTGCATCAACTATGATAGTGCAGACAGTGATTAGGTTAGTAGTTAGATTAGGTTAGGTTAATAGACAGTGATAAGTCCTTATATAATTATGAATAATTTAATACCTATTGGTTGTTATCTAAGTAATGTAATATTCAGACTGAAATTTACTTTTTCGTTGTTAACGTTGTTAAAAATTATTATATTTTTTATTATGCCAAAGTGCTTAAAATAGTGTTTTTGTTTTTGATAAAAGATTTTTATTTACCTTCTAGGTCAAAGCGAATTTTTGTCTTATATTTTCATTTTATATTCAAAAAGCCAGGATAAACGTGCAATCTTTTGTTCAAACTTCTGTATTCTCGTTCTTTTGTTTAAAAAATGACGCCGTAATATTTCCTTTGAATATTGTGTACTAAAGAGAATAAATATTTGTTAATGTGAAAATCGTTCTTTACTTACTTAATTTTATATTATACAAAAAACCGGTTATATTGTATTAGGAACATTTTACCCCAGGTAATGGACTTTTTGTCCCAACTACGGGATAAATTGTCATTTTAAACGAGATTGAAGAATTAATTCTCATAAAATATAAATACCTAATCTGCTATTTATAATAACTAAAGGAGCCTAAAATAATCTTCTTATATAACATTTTCCATTAAATTTTAAAAATACCTTTTCAGGAAGTTGAAATTTTTCAGTATTTAGTAGATAAATGAGGAAAACCAAAGAAATGCATACAATTGTCAATGAAAGCATTCAAAAGATATAAAAGCATATTGACAGAAAGTATGATATTTTATGATTTTTTGGTAAAAATTGTACTTCTATACTTTGTTTTGATTAAAAATAATACTCATCGTTGTGTTTGTAAAATATACATATGTATGTACCAATTGTATAGGTACTACAGTCCTTTGTTCCCTCATTCCTCATAAAAGTAGAAAAATTACCACCAAAAATTAATGGCCTTTACATGAATTTATAGAAATTCAAAATCTGAAAAAAGAAAATTAATTCGAAATAATTTTATATCCATTTAAAATGAAGTAATTTGTTAAGATTTCCCTCATAATTATTAAGAAACAATTAATATCAATGCAACATGTGGTGTACATGTAATGTTTCGATATAAATTACCAACTTTTACGAGTTTTTTTAAGAAAATCGAAAATAAACGAAACGATGAATAGTTAAAATCGTGGTAACCAGAAAGCGTGAACGTCTATTATATACAACAGAGTGGTAATTTTCCCTTCGTGCAGCTCGTGTTTTATCAAACCAGCAATCACAAAGCATCGGATTGTTTTTGTCAGGAATTCACTTTATGCACTTGAAGGGACAAAGGATAAGTTACTCGAGCAAAGCAGATGGTGAAGAGATTCCAGGATGTATGCTTGGGTGACTTAAAGGGTTACTGGAAAAATACTAACAGAATTCCCTTCTACGTCATTTTTTTTTTTTATTCGTCATGTATAATTCATTGCTATTTATTCGCTACATTTTCTTATTAAAAAAATTAAGAAAAAATAAACATATTGTATGAATGATATAAATGTTTAATTCTTGGGTACTATCCATTGACGCATGCATTGATGTTCCTTATTTTAGAATTTTATTACTCTAATCCCTACGTTATTTTCATAATACTTAAAAATCATGCAGTATTAATGCAGTTAACTATTTAAACCTGTTATATAAATATATTCTTTGTTAAAGGCCATAATTACATTGCATCACAATAGCGCATATTCTTTTTAAGACACTATTCTGTACTGAATGCAAAATATGTTTGTTTAATATACAATAGTAAATAACTAACGTAGAATATAATTATTATAATTAAAGCAATCAACACATGAAGTAATAACATTGTTATCATTAACGTAGCATTTTTTGTTTACTCAATTGTCTCAATTGTCCATAGTTTCTGATTTAATAGCATGATACAATAATTTGTAAACAATATTTCAAACAGTGTGACTGATAGTGTGACTTAAAAGTTACAAATTGATGTATCTATATTTGAAAAAATTAATTTTGTTTAGTTATCGTTGCACTATTAAATTTGATTACTGTATTACTGTAGCGACACCACGATCCATCTACGGTAATTATTAGTTTAAACATTTTCAAATCAAAGTGAAAAACTGTAATCAATCGTAGTTTTTTCTCCAATAAGCAGACAAAATTCGGACTATAGAGGGTTAATTTATGCAAATGGAAATGATTCTTTTTTACATGGCTGAAGTCCAATTTTGAAAAAGACAAATACAGATAGTTTTAGCTACGAAGAACGTCTTTTATTTATATTTATAATAACTAAGTCGATACAGTACAATATTCTCCTGAATTAGTTAAAAGAAGGTTGATTTTTTAATAGAACTGTATACATACCCGTTTCTTCTTTAACACATTGAAGACCAGAAACGTTTTTGAAAATCTTATTACTGGATGAAGTTACACTCGAATAAAATTTTTGCTTCCCTGCTTTTACAAAACATTTACACCTATAGTAAATATGGATCTTCGTTTCAATTTTCAGCTGAAGTGATCGTTTTTAAACGTAACTTCTCATTTACAATTAATTGTCACTTTTATAAATTGAAAGAAACGAAATACGAGATATCTCGTGACCGGTCCTCAATGTGTTAAGCTGGTATAAGTCCATCTGCAGTAATGATTCTATTTATTTAACAGTAGAACTACCGACGATTAAAATAGATTTATTTGTAGCAAAGAAATCAAGATGATGAGTATTTGAAAAAATTCTTATAATAAAGGTAATAATTCTTTGTGTATATTTTTTGCAAAAAATTATAGAAAATCCCTAAAAATGCGCTACTGTAAATTTTTAAAATTTCTATGAGAAATTACGAACCAGTCATTTTGACTGGTACGGTAGTTCTAGTGTTAATAACATTGAATCATATTCTACAAGTAGTAGTTTAATATTTTATTTAATCAGATTTTGCTGATTTGAAATGAACAGTTGAATGATGTAAAATTTTAGATATAACTCCATTTTAAAGAGATATAAAGAAATAATTTAATACATCATAGATTAAAAAGAAAATGTTCATTTAAATTTACTTTCATTGCTTAATACACAAATTATTATTATTTATACTTTAAAATTACATTTTAGAAAAGTCTACTTCAACTAGAATATCAATTCAAATTTGGTATTAGTTACATTTTTAACGATTTGTTATTTTTGAAAATGATATAAGTTCATTTAAAGTTAACATAAACACTGTTTTATTTAGAGAATATCCATAAATGTGGTCACGTAATAAAATGGGACATGTCTGGAATTTTAAAAGTATAAAACAAACTTATTAACGTTTAATAATATTTTTAAATAAGATAAAATATCAAATATCAAATATCTGGAAATAAAAAAGGTAGACTTATACTGCTTTTAAAAAAGTTTACTAAAAACATTATAGATTTATCGCTATGCATTCACATTTATTATACAGAAGAATAGTTTCCTTTTTTAAATGTCTCATATTTTTGAATACTGGAAAAAAATTAGGTGAGAAAATATTTACGAGCGATATTGTACATGTATAATCGTTTAGACATTTTTATTAACTCGTGTATCCACCAGTCACGCCAAAAAGTCTGCAAACATTCGTAATATTTCGAGAGATTTGCTAGCATTCGTGACAAACACTTGTCAAGAATTATCACCAGACAAATACTGACGAACAAGGCGCGTTTCTGAGTATTCCTTGTCGATCCATTTCATAGAATATATCGTTAGCTGACTTTGAGCGATTATGCAGTTGCAGTTCCGAAGAATAAAATTATTGCGAATTCTGCATTGTTCTTAATAGTATATAATTTAATTCAAAAGCATAAAATTAGGAAATAAAAAGAAGAGGAAAAAAGTTATAGTTTTTCTACAAATGAATAAACGATTTAAAAGCAAATAATAGACTTTCGAATTTTTTAAATCTTAATTAGAAAGTGATTTTTCATTTCAAAAATTGATTTAGAAATACCTATATAAAATAAAGCAGGAAGTAAGGGAAATTTTAACGAAGAGAATTATTCGATTGTAATGGATTGTATCTGGTATTATATTTAAAATACAATTTCTTCTTTATATTATCCATCATTTATGTTCGGAATATAATCATACAACTTCCTACGAAATTAGTGATATTTATAATACACCAAATATATCTAACACTTCTATCTTACATAAACTGTAATAAATTGCAATCAAAATAATTTTGTATTACAATGTTAAAAATCGAAACAAATGTATCTACATTTCATACGCTGACTTACACTCTACTCGTGCTAATTTATGTAAGAAATCGAAGAGCTAAAAAACTTCGAACTCTATACGAAATGAGTTATTTATCTCTATTAAATGCGCACGTGAAAAAACTCGGCAGTGTTCATAAACGTATATACACGAACGTTTGTGAGTCATTTGCACAGTCTGTGGATACGCGGCTTTACGTTTGCAATAGTTTGTGGCTTTTGTTAGAACGGAAGATCGATATTATCAGCAACAGTATCTGTGGCCAGCTGACAAGTTGGCAGCTCATGTTTAGGCACGATTTCCGCCGGTAAGGTGGTCGTTAGAGGGTCTGGAAGCGAAAGTTTCGGATTTCGTTTTCCTGTTTACCAGAGCTTCCTGAGAAAATAATGGCAGACTCGTATAACAACGGTTCCAAAGGCTCCCTATAGAACTGTAAGTTCGCCTGAATGTCAAGTAAAAGTCGATAGTTTTGTGCGACCACCGATAAGAAAAATAATGTCTTCCAAGTTAACACTAGGTTTACGGGCATCGATTGGATCATTTTCATAAGTACATTAAAATACAGAGTTTTTGTAATATCGTTGATTCACTTTAATTAAAATCAATAGATTTTTATTAGCAAAGATTTATTTAACACATTTTTTATCTACAAATTTCATTTTGAGTTTACAGTTTCCGCACGCATGCTTGTTAAATTTAACCATGAAATTTGAAATGCGTTAAATTGACGGGTTCTGTAAATCTGGTGTTAACGAAATTTTACGTGCAATGATAAAATCATGAATAGTTGTAACACGCGAATAAACAAATATAAATTGATAAAATGGTTCTGGGAAATTTATCATTCCACAATATTGATTTCAAACGTTGTTTCGTTATCCATTACGAAAAAAATCACGCGGTCTAAAATATAATTTAGATATATTGAAATAATTATAAAAAAAAAATGAGAAAAAAACTAAACCATAAGATATCGATCATAACTAAACTTCAGATATTTAGGCGAGTATAATGTGAGCCACGCAAATTTACATTTTGTAAATTTATTAATTTTAATACCAGTACACATGTTTAGTACTTAATTAGTAGTTAATTTTTTACAAACCAAAAGACTAGTCTCCATGGAGTTAATAAGTTCGGCTTCTTCATAGCTCATATATCGAAATATGCAAAATATGCACATTTATTACGCGAAAAGTATGTTATATATTATCGTTGACAACGATAGTCCATATATATATATGTATGTGCGCAGATTTTTAAATTTGTGTGATTGAAAAAGCTAAAAAAGGTATCAGGAAACTATTAACGATTTACCATTTATCGATACACTACATATGTTCGAAATATGTCAGAAATATATAAGTATAAAATGTACAAAAAATATGCACCCTATAAAATATGTAAAATAAAAAATACTTTTTTATAATCCTTTAATGACAAAACTAATTTCTGTCTAGGTCTCATTTCTTTATTTGTTTTCGTAGAGAATTTGCATCATTTTCTTTATTTCTTTTCGTAGAGAATTCTGCATATTTATGCAGAATGTGCATAAATATCCACAGTCTAGTCATAATTAATGTTTTAGCAATTATGTAGAAACATAGTTTGTTGCAATCAGAAAATTTTAATTGTAAGAAATTTACACCAGCGAGTATTGTTCAATCATTGATAAATAATATATCCTTTGAAAGCTACGATTTCCAATAATTTGTTACATAAATAAAGAACATTAACGGTATCGATACAATTGAATTCAATTTAAAGCAAAATATTCCTCTATTCGTATACATGTTCGTTACAAATAAGCAACATCGGTTTGAAAAAAAATTCTTCTCAGACAATATAAATATAAGTAACAATACTTAACGCGACTATAGACTATATATAGTTTTTTCATTAACAAACAATTATTTATTGAACTTTTACTAATATTTTATCTAACAGGAAGTGCATAAAGTTTGTTTAACACATAGGAAATTAACGCCGATGACAATAGTAGTATCAAATGGTACAATAGTGGCAACGAGTAATTACAAGATTATTTTCAGTTCGAAT
>SMSQ01019354.1:0-13316 GCA_019453375.1 Ctenoplectra terminalis | reverse complement strand
TTCACGATACTCAAATTGCCAGAACGAAATTTTTGGAACCAATATCGAGCATTTTTTTCATCGGTGGATCCATCTCCGAATGCCTGATTAATATTTCTCGAAGCTTGAGCCGCGGTATGATTTAATTTAAACTCGTACAACAAGAGTAGATGTAAATCGCGTTTTGTTTCCATCTGGTTTAGGATAAAAATAAAATAAAAATGGGATACAAAGACGAAAAAATTTTACAAAATGAGTAAGAAGAATACTTTTAAGCTTTATAAATAAAAATATCGAGCGCACGTTACGATGTATCTCCCTCAGTCACAGTTGAACACAGACTAAACAAAAAACGCTCGTTTCATAGTTTCCAACCTACTACTTGTGTTTTGTTTAAACTTATTCTTTATTAACACTAGAACTACCAAGGTGGTCAAAATGACCAATTCGTAGTTTCTTATAGAATCTTAATAAATTCTCTGTGATTTGTTTTAGATATTTTTCGTGATTTTCTGTAAAAAATATAGTTAAAGGTTTGTCTTCCTTGCATTATCTATTTTTTCGTATACCTTTCGTTTTGATTTCTTTTGGTACAAATAATTATACTTCGATGATCGGTTGTTCTAGTGTTAAAAAAAAATTTTATTTGCAAGTTTTAAAGTTATTAACTTTCTGAACAAGTTAACTAACACTAACAGTCTGTTCGCAATGCAATAACATTTCAAGCTGACTCATATCTCACTAGCAATATGCGATCACAATTACAACTTGGAGGCATGTTTGAACTTGCATACATTCGTCTCACAATGCATGTCCCGTATAACGCGATTTTCTATATCGCGGAACCTATCCCGCGCGTTATACGGGAGCTGACTGTATATTACGTCGTTCGATTATGCTTTACGAGCAAGTAACGAGCCTCCAGGCTCCTACATTGAATCTGAACTAGGTCACTTGGATTGTTCAAGCTGAAGAGAGACAGCGGTCGTCGATGAAACCACCTAGTGGAACTAGAGGGAAAGATAGAGAGTATAGAGAAAGATAATGAAATTGCTCTGTCCATACGATGACTAAATTGTTGAAACACACACTACTGTTAATGTCCTCCCTGTCCAATTGAATGGCATCGAGTGAAATATTGTCATACGTAAGATATTATTGGATGACATGGTATTGGGTTGTTCGGAAACCTCGCAACGTTTTTTATAAATAATTTGTAGAGAGAATGTGTGTATGTGTATGAGTGCGCGAAGTGTGTGTGTGTGTGTGTGTGTAAAAGAGAGAGAGAGATCCCTTTCAACCATCCCTCATAAAATGGAGGTACTACTCGATTTCGGGTTTTCCGCAGCACCAAAACAGTGAAACCTGATTTCTAATTGATTCGACCATAATTTCTAGAGAGAATATGTGTGTGTGTGTGTATGAGTGCGCGACATGTGTATGAGTGTGTAACATGTATGTGTGTGAAAGAGAGAGGGATCCCTTTCGACCATCCCTCATAAAATCGAGGTACTGCTCGATTTCGAATTTTCCGTCGCACCAAAACGGTGAAACCTGATTTCTAATTCGTTCGGTTATAATCTGTAGAGAGAATGTGTGTGTGTGTGAGTATGCGACATGTGTATGAGTGTGTGACGTATGTGCAAGTGCGTGTGTGTGTGAAAGAGAGTGGGATCACTTTCGACCAACTCTCATAAAATTGTGGTACCAGTCGATTTCGGGTTTTCTGCCGTACCAAAACGGTGAAACCTGATTTCTAATTGGTTCGGCCTTGGTGTGGAAACTGGAATAAAGGAATTAGACAAATATAGTTGTAGTTAGTTCGTAGTTTTAGAAACATTTTACATAAACTATTATTCCTACAATTCTATTAACACGTTAAACTCCACGCCGATTTTAGTCGACTTTCCGTTAGGCTGTGTGGTGCGACACTAATAAAAAAAAACATTTGGTCGCAAAATAGTTAAGAATTTAAGAAGAGAATTGCAGAGGCCTGCAAAGGAAATTCGTATCTTTGTTTAATGCTTTACTCTATAATCACGAGT
This sequence comes from Ctenoplectra terminalis, assembly GCA_019453375.1. NCBI lineage: Eukaryota > Metazoa > Arthropoda > Insecta > Hymenoptera > Apidae > Ctenoplectra > Ctenoplectra terminalis. The sequence goes on along the minus strand of SMSQ01019354.1, from coordinate 11,292 downwards.
CACACTCGTGGCGTCGATTCTGAATAAAATACAATAAAAATACACAATATTTATGATAAAGTTCAATTTTAACTTTAACCGTAATCTAAATTTACAAGATTGAAAATTAACAAATACAAAATACGTGTAATATTTCAATACTTTGCGTTTAATAGAGCGTCAGAGCGGTGAATAACTATTGCTAATATGTATGAAGATTGAAGAAATCGTAAGCCAAAGGGTTAATGTGATTTAATAGAATCCATTAATGAATTATAAGCTATTATTTCTTGTTATTTATATAATTAATAGAATTTTATATACGTGTCTTTTAATATTAAAACTGTAAACGACACTTGTTAGAAGAAACACCGTTTTATTAAGCACATGTAAGAGCCGCCCGCACAGTTTTTAATCATTCTGACACTCCGTCAGAAACTTATATCTCTATCTGTTTCCCTCTCTCTCGCTTACACACAGTTCTTATTTAACGCTGAGGAAAATCTTCGTACAAAAGAGGACCGACCACGCGCTATGTGTTCATTTTCGGAACAGCGCCTCGTACAGCGAGAATATCACGGCGGACAGAGCGCTCGTACCGAAAGGGTTAAAACAAACGGTTAAGTAAGATCTTAACACTAGAACCAGTGAACGATTAAAGTATACTTATTTCTATCGAAGAAATCAAAGTGGAAGGTATCTAAAATAATATACAATGCAACTAAGACAAAAGTTTACATATATTTTTAATAGAAAATCACGGAAGATCTACTCGAAGGTATCGTAGTTAATTTATAAAATTTCCGTGAAACATTACGAATGGGTCATTTTTACCACTCTGGTAGTTCTAGTATTAAGAAAATAGTATAATTTAAGATTCTGTATAATGCAAAAAATTAGTGAACGATCGAATCATTTCACAACTATAACACAAAAATTTTTTATTCCAAATTAATCAAGCGTCCGGTGACTTACGTAGTGTACAAATCAACGCAGAAAAAAACCTTAACAATTCCTTAACTACATCCAGAAAAAAAGGAGATCAGATCGGCTAAAAATGAAACAGCAAAAAATATAGCAGCCGGAAAAAGTAACCTACCGACACTCGCTAAAAAGAAAAAGAAAAAAAAAGAAAAAACTAAGTACCACAACGTAAAAGCAAGTTAATTTCGCGCAAACCACGGGGGAGCGTTTCCCGAACGCTAAAAATGGCGCGCGCGCGAGCGCGCACGTGTTCACGACCGGCGTCGATCCCGGCTAATATTACTACAGCATTGTTCGATGATTTTTTTTTTTTTCCGTGGAACAGAGATAATTCGAGGCATACCGACTTTATGAGTATATCGCGGGACAGCGAAGGAATGCCTCTAAATACCGGTTACGGTCCGGCCAATGCTTCCACGCGGCAACTATTATTTCTGCTTGTGTACCGGTGGATGCAGGATTTGCCGCGCCGGTTAGCCGTTCATTTGTATCTGTTGCAACGATTGCGCGCATTGCCACGTACACGCGGCCACGAGGTGGCAGGATACGGGCAGATTTTTCTCGATCGAAGCGTTTTCAGCATCGGCCGCGATCGCACGCGAGCCGCGTATTACACGCGTTCTTGAGAATCGTTCGATTTAGCACGCGTGGCCAGCGTGGATCGCGTGGCTCGACCCTTTAGCCGCGTAATTGCTTTACCAACGAAACACCGACCTTCCGCCGGGATTCTCCGTCAGGGAAACGATCGGCGTTCTTCGTTGCTCGGTGTAAACGTGCACGCTGTATTTTTCTTTTTCTTTTTTTCTTTCCATGGGGATATCCTTTTGTTGGTCGGCTCGGTAAGGTCTGGGATGCGGTGGCTGGTGAGAGTGGACGAGGGAGTAATTGTCTTCCGATCTGCAGTTCGAGGGGATAGATGTACTCTACCGATCGTAAGAATCCGGACGCTAGTTTTGTTAATTTGATGAAACGCGTACACGTTGCTGCGATAATTAGATTCACCGTGTACCCAAACACTGCGTAAAAATGTACATAAAGAAGAAAAAAAAAGCATCGAGATAAATGCCTCGACGTGTAAGGTTCCATTAAAATCATCAGCAATAACACGTATAATTATTGGGTTGTTCCGAAAGTAATTTCGTTTTTTTTTCGTGAAAATGAAAGACAATTTTCGTATAATGAAGAAATATTTTATTAAATTATATATTGGTCATTCTGGTCCAGCACCTTTCGCCATCCTTCGTGTTGTTATTCGCCGGTTTGCATCAACTAATGCCTTTATCTTGTCTTTATCAGCTTCAACCGGTCTTCCAGAACGTGGTGCATCTTCGACATCAAAATTTCCGGATCGAAATTTTTCAAACCAGTTCTGGCACTGGCGTACCGTCAACACATCTTCTCCATACACATCGGTTAATTTATTTCTGGCTTGAACACCATTTTTACCTTTTCTACAGTAAAAAAGTAAAATATGACGGAAATGCTGCTTATTGCTCTCCATATTTAAAAGGGCACCAACCAAAAACTACTGTCTAGAATCAAATGGCCTTTTTCACGCACAAACCTTGCTATATCAGCTCTCGAAACATATAACGATTATGCGGCTTAAGTGTGAAGTTGGGTGCAAAAAAATACAATTAAATCCTCTGTCGGGAAAAAACGAAATTACTATCTAAGTGGTAAATGAACTACGCAATTGATAACGATAACGATTTATTGGAACGAGGTATGCAAGGAGCTTCTTTTCGTGGTGTACTAACCCAGGCCGAGTGCCACGACTTTCTGCCATCGACGAGGCCTGTCCCGAAAAATTTTCCCCGTAGCCGAGCCTCGCCACGCAGGCCGTTTTATGGCCCTCTTTCTTTAGCCCCTGAAGTGGCTCACCCACGACGTTCGTTAACGGAAAACGATTTCCACTTGAGGGGCTTCGCTCGGTACAAAATATTGAAATAAAATTGTTATATCGGTTGTCGCCATTAGAGTTGCTGCATTAACCCTTTCGCTACGAAAAGCGTATATATACACCTTTAAAAATGAAGTAATCACCTGATAAAAGCGCGCATAGATGTTTTGCGTACCATAAAATTATTCAGAGTTTCATTCACATATGATCTGCTATCATTAAACAATATACTTAAATTTTGCTACGTATATGTTTGTTATGTCAAGAAAAACTATATCGATTGGTATACCAAGAGCTCTTTCAATTTTGAGGGTACCGTAATGAAAGGATTAATTCACAGGGTGAGTGAGAATCGCCTCTTTAGTGAAAAGGGTTAAGTATTATTAAAATATGTTTGTTAATGATAAATTAATGATTTATATTTATTAGCTTTTTAACCGTTTGAGTGCCAAGGAGCGATTTTGCGCTTCTTCTGTTTCGCTCGAAAAGTGCCAGCGCTCTAGGCTGCGAAGCCGACAATCGCGACAACTCGGTTTCTGTCGATGCGCGACTTTACGGCTACAAAATATTTAAATAATATTTTTATATTATTTAAACACGCTGATATCTGTACTTATGCTCGGAAAGATGTCAGAACCATATTGAATTCAAAAAATTACAACTTACCGTATAAGAGCAGAAAACAGCGCAAAAGCGCTCCTTGGCATTTTTAATCGGAGAATAAGACAAGCGCTATCGCGTCGCTTGGCATTTTTGGAGAGGGAATAAGACGAGCGAAAAAACGCTCCTTGGCACTTTAGGTCGGGAAAACAGCAAAGACACGTGGGACTCAAACGGTTAACACATTGGCGGTCGCTGTCACATGCGCGTGACTTTGCACAGCTATGTATTTTTTGGAAATGGTTTTTTGTCATCATTTCGATGTTTGTATACCGATAAATACTGACGCTATTTTTAAAGAAACATTAAAGATAGTGTAACAGTGATCTTAATGCTTCTTTTATTAATAATTATATCGTGACTACTAATTATGCTACGAACGATTGCGTAAATATTTCCAACGCCAACCAAACGGCGGTACGAAAAATGGGCGGCCGTCAAAGTGTTAAGGAATCGATAGATATATATTTTATTGTAATTCCTCATCAGCCACAGAATGTAACTTGGTTTAAATTAATTAATTCCTTCTGCATTCTCATTCATTCATATTATCCGTATTATACTCATACCGTATTACGCTTTTAACTTCCTTATAACTTCCTTTCCTTATTTTATTATACTTTGGTTTAATCTATCGCATAGTCTATTATTATGTTCTAACAAATTTTACAAGAAAATAAAAGCAAAAAGTAAGAAAAAATAAAATTACACGGAAGTATTTAAAGAGAAAAAGAAGTAAATAATGAAAAAATATTAACAAAGAATTGATAGATTGTAAATAGAAATTATTTATTTAAAATTAAATACACGATTCATAGACGTACACTGTTTGTATTAACTACGATAGTCTTTTTACGAATTTAAAAGAACGCTTTTTATCTAATCCATAGTTTTTTGAAATTAAATAATTTAAAGATACGTAACTAAATTCTGAAAAAAAAAAAAAGAATTATGGAATTTCTGCTTGTTTGATTAAGAAGTTAGGAGAACATATAAAGATATAGCGAGAAGAAGAGATGAGGTATGCGAAGAAAAACGATGAAAGCTGGAGTGACAGGAAAGTTGGGTAAGATAAGTTTATCAGTAGGTAAAAGTATGAAATCGTTTAATGATTTTATTGGTGTATTTTATGGTAAAACGGTGTAATAAGTTATCTGGTGATAGCTCAATTATATTTCTCTTGACGATAACTATTTAATGTTCATTTTATGGTGATTTAGTGGGATGAAATTTTTAACACGCGAAAGGTGCCTATATAATTTATATAATACTGCTTAAGTATTACATAACTAATATTTTTAACGACTCATGTTTTATAAAAAATTTTTCGTATAGGTGTTAAATATTAAGATTAATTTAATCTATAATTTTAAGTGGTTTATTAAAAAAATTTTTAATTGATTGTTTAAAAATTTTATGTCAATACACAAATGTTTGTTATTACTATTAACAGTTGTAGAATAAAAATTTAAGAGATAGAAATACCCCTCTATTTAATCTTATTGAATGAAAAATGAAAAATTAAAAAATATTCTGTTTTCAGAAGGTATGATCAATTGCAATGTTAATTGATAATATTAGTGTATAATTAGAAGCAATTAAACTAAAGAAATAAAAATGAACGGTATATGAAAAAATACATAATGCAAAGAAGATAAATCTTTACCTGTATTTTTAAAATCATGGAAAATTCTATAAAAACTATCGTAGAAAATTGATAAAACTTCTATAAAAAATTAGGAATTGGTTATTTCAACTAGTCAAGTTGTAGTGTTAACGGATAAGATTTTAATAAAATAAATGAAAAAAAATAAAGTATATTCCACCTTAGCAATAAACTTGATAATTAAGAGCGAGTTTTTTTCTAAGAAGTAAGATTTATTGTACAAGTTTCTGTAACATTGCAGAATATTAATTAGTACTAATATTAATAATTACTAATACTGTCTACAAAATTAAGCTTTCCAGAAAAACCAATTAACCCCTTGGGTTACCATTTTTCTTACTATGTATCTTAGAATTAGCTATTTATTGCTTCAACACTGTCGTTGCATACAAAACGTTGAATTATTATACATCATTTGCATTTAGCGATAATTAGTCTCATAAATTGAAACTGAAATCAAAATTAGAATTGGACTTTCCTGCAGATACAACCTACGTTTATCAAAGCTGTATCATGATCCATGCTACAAGTATGATTCGTTGTCAAGAAAATAAAATCATTCACCTAGGCTGTTAGAGTTTTCCTTTATGCTATAAAGTATGAAACGTTCAAAGCGTCATATCTCTGCTCCTAAATGTAATATCCGCACGCGTAAAACGGTATTTTGCTCGCAATTACACGACGAATAAAAAGCACACGTCAAATTTTCAACGGGACTGACATGGGGAGTTGCCGAAAAAAACAAAAGCGAATATAAGGTAAACGGTAATAAGGCTTTTAGACTATAAGAAAGGACGTGGCTTTTAGCCGGTACGAAGTGAAATTCGGTATAGGAAGGACATAGTTCCTGGTTGTATTATTGTATCATCAAATATATATTTTTAACACTTTTTCAATATTAGACTACCTTTTCTACATATCCCTCAATAATTTATAATATTGCCTTTTTTACCGATTGTAGTCTAAAAACTCTTTTTAACATTTCTTTATGGCCTTTTCTTTTCCTTCTTTTTTCTTTTTCTTTTCTTTTCTTTTTCTTATATAAAATTTTTCCGTTTTTTCTGAGTATAGAACAGACCGAGAAGAATTGAATCGTTTCGTTTTGATAGTGAGAAAATAATAGTCAGAATTTAGAAAGTTAACTTTTTAATTATAAATTAATTATAAATTTTAACACGTTCGTCGCGACGGGTATGCTTCTGTCGGGGCCCCGTCACCCAAATATGGATGACGCTCTTCTTGTGGAAGTTAATAGGATTTTCAGTTGTATTTTTAAAAGAAATTTAATGGAATAAGCACTGAAATATAAATATAGGATATACAACATAAAGGATAGTTTTTGCAAATTCGACCAGGCTCGACCGATTTCCAGATCGACCACAAGTATAACTAAACAACAATAAAGTATTTATTTATATGGTTTAAACGATCAATCAGATCGTAACAAATGTCTAATATCTAGAGGTAGGCATGATTAGCCTATGACAATAATAATACTCGAATTACATCGTTGCATATTCCTGCTTATTGCTTGTTAACGTTACGGCGTGCCGACAGTCGGATTTGGGCCCCGCAAGAAACTCAACGAACGTGTTAATTATAAATTTATCAATTTTTTTTAATTTAAAAATCTTTCTTTTTTCAACGAAATTCTTATTTTGATCCGATTCGCCTCGATCTATCCTACTTATGCACATAATAAACTATGCAATCATCTTCTACCATAAAAGAACAAATCTGTATATATTTGGTAAATAAATAAATAAACGTTTAAGTCGAGTAGTAAAAGTTTAAATCAAGAACTATCTCCAACATTGATTCATCGATTTCCTGTCAAACAAACAAACAGACGAAAAAGATCGACAATTCCCTGGCGTAACGCAAGCAAGCTTTTTCGCTCGCTCCAAACCTGCGTTCATAAATTTCACTACTGTTAGAAACGAACAACTAGGCGGACTGGTTTCTAAATTGCCCGCTCGACTTTCCTATGAATACTCTCGAGCAAGGAGAAAGCCAATGAACTAATGAATCGTTAAATCGATTTTCTCCTTTATACTAACGCGACTCATCTTTGATCCGACATATTGTTGCCCATCCCCCTTATCGGTTCCATTTCGAAACACACACCTCTAATAATCAGTCAGCTGTAGCGGCCTCTTTTCAGAGAGCGCACCTGTATGCGTGTCGCGAGAAACCAGCCCCATACGGGGATACATGAATCGATCTCAAATTATTTATACTCTATTATTTGTTTGTTTTATTTCGTTCTTACCTCCAAAAATTCTAAACATATTGAAATTTACGAATATATTTTAGTTTTTGCTAAAATTACAATTTAACTCTGTAAGGGGGGATAAGAGAGAGACAAAGAGGAGAGTTAAACGGAAGTAAAACGGAAGTAAAACGGAAGGTAACGGAAGAAACGAAAGAAACGGAAGACACGGAAGAACGGAAGACACTTTTCGGAAGTCTTTGTCAGAATAATCGAGCTCTGGCGCGTAGGAATTATTTGGTTTATTAAATAATAAAAATAACTGAAGTTCAACAATAATAATAATACTCTTAATCAATATACGTCTCTCCTCGCTACTGTAAGGGGGGAAAAAAGAGAGAGAGACAAAGAAGGAGAGACAAACGGATTTAAAACGGAAGGAAACGGAAGAACGGAAGATACGGAAGAAACGGAAGAACGGAAGACACGGAAGAAACGGAAGACACTAACACTTTCGGAAGTCTTTGTCAGAATAATCGAGCTCTGGCGCGTAGGAATTATTTGGTTTATTAAATAATAAAAATAACTGAAGTTCAACAATAATACTCTTAATCAATAGACGTCTCTCCTCGCTACTCTCTTTCCTTACTGCACTCTTACGACAAAATCTCTCGCGCCCCGAACATTCACTCGCTTAAATGCACATCCCTCAATCGCTCTATCTTTTTTCCACATACATACCTTTTTCACTCGCACTCAAAATCTTCGCATCCATCCCTTCCAATCACGCAGTCACGTAGACTTCATTCCCACGGCCCAGATTCTCAGTTTCAAACATACCCTAGACATAACCCAGACACTCTTCGCTAACATTCTTTCGACCACCCAAGATTCGTCCACGGTCACACTTTTCCAAACATACCCGGATCAGTCTTACTCGCAACCATAAATACATTCACACCACCACTCAATAGGCCCATCTACTGGCGTCGTCCCGTCGCAGGTACTGGCGACTCTTACAACTCTCTATAGCCCGAATTTTGTTTGCTTATTGGAGAAAAAATTACGATTGATTACAGTTTTTCGCTTTGATTCGAAAATTCTTAAAGTAATAATTGCTATAGATGAATTGTGGTATCACTGCTGTAATACAGTAATCGAATTTAATAGTACACTGATAACAAAAAGAAATTAATTTTTTAAAATACAGGTACATTAATTTGTAACTTTTAAGTCACACAAAGCCATAGAGGGTTAAATTGTAATTTTAGCGAAAACTATAATATATTCGTAAATTTCAATATGTTTAGAATCTTTGGAGATAAAAACGAAATAAAGCAAACAAATAAAAAAGTATAAATAATTTGAGATCGATTCATGCATCCCCGTATGGGGCTGGATTCTCACGACACACATATGTAGGTGCGCACTCTGAAAAGAGGCCGCCACAGCTGACTGGTTAAGAAAAAGGACCTGTTACATTATAACCAATCAAACCAGCATTCATCCCTCTATGAAACCATAGAGCGGTGGAGATAAGTGAATCTACCTATCTCCCTAACCTTTTTAACCCTTTTACTTGGCGGCTGTTGAGCGTGCCGTCGACGCTCTGACCCTGAACTGAATTAACGGTCTTGGGCCTCGTTGAGAAGAATCTTCGGAGAACCTAGTCGTAGTATCGAAGTCTCCTGGTTGATGGACGTTGTTGTCAGTCTCGTTTTTCCGTGTTCTTCCGTGTTGGAATAGTTGTGTTTTGGTTCGATGTGTTCTTCCGATGTTCGTGTTCTTGTGATTGAATGTGTTCTCTTGTGATGTTTGGTCAGATAATGATTGTGTTCTTGTGATTTCTTCTGATGACTGATTTCTGCTCTTCCTTTCCGATTAAGACGTCGTCTCTCATGACGCTTCGGGAAGGGAGAGTTTTCGGGGGTTGAGACACGCGGATTGGCCAACGTCATTTTGCGATGAAGCGAAGGAAGTGGCCGTAGTGTTAATTGGTAGAAAAAATGCGTGGAAGGAGGTGACCACCCCTTGGCTGTCGGACATGTGCACGAATATCCGGGTGTCTCAGACCCTGGACGCGGCAGGTAATAAACTTGCGAAGCGCTTCAATCTTGAACAAACATGGTTTGAAGTTACGGGCTTGAAAGATCTAACGGTACGTCTCTGGCACCCAGATGTAGCGATGGGCTACGAAAAAACTATTCTTTCGCGACTAACTCTATGGTGATTGATGGCTTCGCAAATTTCCTGCTGTCTTGAACGATTTCCGAATTTCCAATACGTAGCGGTATGATGATTACCGGGAAATTCCGAAACCGTTGAGGGTTGCATGAAGGCAATGTACGAATGTCCCCTTGCCGCGAGTTGCGCGTCGCAACAGAGGCATAGGTTAAGTTGGGGAGTGGTGGCCCACTTTTCTTAATAAAAATCACTACATCATAAATTTAATTGACATTTAAGGTAAAGAAATATATTTGTGTAGGTTCGGCGGCCGCGTTTGTCGTTTGGCGGCGGGTCCAGGCGGCCCGAACGACGCCATAGCGTCGAAAAGACAATACATTGTAGTCGGGCTGACGACTTTCGAGAAGCACGGATGATCGCTAGTTCTCGTCGAGACGTGGAGAAGCGTGTTTCGAAGGCGTCTCTATTATACCTCTATTATATCTCTATTTTATTATTATTAAATATATTCACCTTTCAAAATACTATTTTGTCATTTCCGTGATCCGTATGATACTACATTTGCTCAAGTAAATACAGTTGTCAAGTCAGTATACTACAAAAAAGCTGAAAAACGGATCATAACATAATCTATACGAGATCCAGACACCTCATCCAGAATTACCCTATATTGTTGGAATGTTTGATTGGCACAGGTAAAATACTCAATTTTAACTCTGGTTGTTAAATATAACAATGTCTTTAATACTGTGAGAATAGTAATTCGGGAATGAATGTTTAGTCTGGAGCGATAGATGTGTGAACGAAAAGTACGCTAGTCCGAGCGATAGAGGTGCGAAAGAAGAGTGTTTGGGACAGCTCGATAGCGGTGAGAATGAAGAGAGTTTGGGGACAGAGCGATAGAAGCGTGAAAGAAAAGTGTTTGGGCCGAGTGATCGAGATTACTGCGTGACTGAAGATTTTTTGGGAATGCCTGAACAGAGTGGAAGAGATCGAGGAATGAAAAGAGAGAGAATGTTTGAATATATTGTTGGAGAAAATGCGCGTGCGAAGTAGTCTGGAAGAGAATCCAGCGAGTGTAAGAGCAGAGCAAGTATTATCCGAGAGTTTAGTGTGAGAATTAAAAATTAAAAAATAAAAACCTTTTTATTTTGTTAAATCGAATTGATCATTGAGGTACTTTATCTGAGCCAACCCAATATCCCTATAATACTAATTCTATGCTCTTTAACTCAATCTGTTTCACGCTTAGTTCTCGCATATTTTAGATTCTCTTTCAAACTCACTCTCAGGCTCTATATACTCAACTGTCCGGCACGAGCATTTTTCCAAACCATATATTCCAACATTCTCTCTCTTTTCATTCCTTAATTTTTCTCACTGTGTCCAGGCATTCTTCGAAAATCTTCGGTCACACGGTGATCTCGTTCACTCGGTCCAAACACGCTTCTTTCGCACTTCTATTGCTCGATCCCAAGTACTTTTCATTCTTACATCTATCGTGCTGTTCCAAACACTCTCCTTTTGCACGTCTATCGCTTGGTCCCCAAATACTCTTCACACATCTATCGCTCCAGACTAAACATTCATTCCCTGCTCACGATTCCATTCCCACATTATGTATTTATATTATTTAAATAACATTAATAAAAGTAACAAAATAATATTATTATTTAAACTATTATTTTATTATTTATTATTGCT
>SMSQ01019353.1:12193-25039 GCA_019453375.1 Ctenoplectra terminalis | reverse complement strand
TATAACTGAAATAACTTAAACATTAGAGATCATAATTTTTAACGTGCATTAAAGAAACACATGTACACGAAACACGTATAATATGTATTACGAAATTCACAACCCCTTATTAATATACGGGTAATTACGAGTTTTAATCTCCGTGTAAAAGTATATTATACAAGGGTCTTTACTTCACGTGTACTCAAATATACGGATACACAGGCTTTTGTTTTCCAAGCACGCTCATATTTACACGCATAGATCGTGGTGTACATGTACACTTAATCAGATAAATGTACTTTAACACAGAGGTACTAGTATATTACAGATTTCATAGCTGAAAATAAAGTACGGATACGTAAGTACATGTATGTAGGATTTCTCTCTTTTATCGTGCAAACAATAGATAAACGTTTCTCAGCGGGTAGAATTTCAAATGAACAACTGTGCTTCCAGTTAACGTAGCAACAAAGTTTAATTAGTAATACATAGTAATAATTACAAAAAAATAAAAGAAACACAGACACTGCACTGCTAGACGATCTTAAAACAATTTGTTGAATTGACCATCGTCCCTCGGGTTTAACTGTAAACCGTTTTTGGGCCTGCTGCTGGCAATACGCGTACAGAAAAGAACAACCGTGGGCCTATGAGTCACATTTTTTGAGAGAAAAGTTAGTCTTAAGCTGAACGCGGGGTGGAAAAGTTGTATCCGCCTTGCCTTCCCTTTCAAAATTATAAGTTTCGTTTTTGTTGATCGTTCTACTATTTTTTATCCCATCCTTCTAATATAACACAATTCTTGTCCGGTCAAATCGTGCCCTTTTTGTCTCTGACATCAGCTCACTCATCGTTAGCCTAACAATTAAGACTAAATACTGTTTTACTAAATACCGATAAGGACCTAAATACGACTGTGGGAATGGTGAGTCTGAGGTGTGAATATTTAATCTGGAGTGCTAGAGGTGTGAATAAAGAGTGTTTGGGACAGTGTGATCGAAGTGCGAGAGACGAGTGTTTGGGCCGAGCGATAGAAGTGCGAGGGACGAGTGTTTGGGCCGAGCGATAGAGGTGCGAGAAAAGTCATTAGTCAAGAATAATAGTATGATTAGTCATTAGAAAAGAATTCTCGTGTCATTAGAAAAGAATTCTCGTGTCATTAGAAAAGAATAATAGCATGTTTGATGTATTTTTTGTTTATAAAATTCTTAACGTTACCATTGTTAAGAAACTCAGAGATTTGAGGATGTATCTATATACACTTTTTTCTCAAAATTTATTCCTTTATTGATTTCTGCGATTACCAAACAGTCATTACATTTAAAAGAACAAAATTTTGTATCCCATTAACACATCCCAATAGAATAAAACTACTATTCTTAAACGCCTATCCTAACAAAACTATTGAAGTTTTGTAGGAAATATTTTTATGAAATTTTAAATATAGAATTTATTCCTTTATTGATTTCCTCGGTTACCAAATTGTCATTACATTTAAAAGAACAAAGTTGTCTTTCGTATTCTAAGAAAAGAGTATTTGGACCGAGTGACAGAGATTATCGTGTGACCGAGGAGTTCCTGGCAATGCCTGAGCAGAGTGAAAGAGATTGAGAAATAGAAGAAGAGAGAATCAGGGAATATATGGATGGAGAAAATGCGTGTACGGGTTAATCAAGGAGAGTCAAGAGTAGAGAGTCGAGTATACAGAATCAAATATAGAGAATTGGAGAGCGAACATTGTAACACTGAGTATATTTATTAGTTAATAAATAGTTATTGTTAATCAGACAGTGTCCATTGGTGAGTCTTCATTGAGACGCCCGCCAGCAACCTAACATCCCTACACGACGTCCTAATATTTTTACTTAGGTAGCCTATCTGTATGCATGTATTTAAGTACACATGAAATAAAGATGTTACCAGATGTAGGAAAAAATTCTGTGCTTTTGTAAGAAAAACGCAGTCTTTATTTTATCCCTTTCTCAGATTACGTAGGCCACAGCAGCCATATACAACTTTAAACTAAGCATGCTTTAGTGTAGAATACCACCGAGTGAGATGGTCTTGCGGGTGAGTTCACTCGATCTCGTGTATGCTATGAAATATTCTACTTTTCAACTGTTTTTAGTAGTGTACCGAATATTATAAGTATTAACATTAATATTATAAATCTACATGAATTCACTTTAGTAAATACATTTTTCTTTTTTTTATTAGATTGTTTAGTTTATATCAATTAAATTTATGCGGTATTGATTCCTTCAAAGAAAGTGGGACATCACTCTCCAACTCACCTTAACTGCAAACTAATTTGCAACATTAAGAAGTTGATGAGATAATAAAGGATTGCATAAATTTTCGCATAATTAAAGCAACATACATTAAAACGGGTTTAGTTTAAAGTTGTGTAGAGACGCTGCAGCTTTCATAATTTGAAGGATTAAAAAAAATTTAAATAACTTTAGTTGAAATATGCTCTGTTGTTACGAATGACTTTCTTCTATCGTTTAGGCGTTTATATCTTGTAGTACTGCAGTTCCCGAGTTTTTAACTTTCTGTGGCCACCAGATCGTGATTAATTCTTAAACTTAGAGATTGTCTTACTACACTTTTGGTGTTATTTTCTGTATTTCGTATTTATACCGACATCGTAGCCATTCGACTCGGAACCATTCATTTTAATAACTGTAGAGGCATCTTTATTAAACCGACACGCGAAAAAATGTAATGTCAAATATAAAATTTATCGAAATCGACGCGCAAAAAAAGGTAATGTCAAATATAAAATTTATCGAAATCGACGTGCAAAAAAGTGTAATGTCAAATATAAAATTTATCGGTAGTTATTGTGTTTACAACTGTTTTCTGAATCATACTCCAAGCACAATGAGAAATGACACGCTATTTTAAAAATAATATATTAACGATGCGAACGTGCTAAAGAATGGCAGGATATCCCAAGCTGAAATTAGGCTATAGATTGTACAACTGGTAGCACAGCTACCTAATTAGGTAGTACACCTAATAAAAATATTCAAATTTTCTACGCTTAACAAAAATATTAAACTTTCTACGTACTTATTTCTGTCGCATTTTATTCTGCGATCGATCGCTTAACCCTCTATAACCCAAATTTTGCCTGCTTATTGGAGAAAAAATTACGATTGATTACAGTTTTTCACTTTGATTTGAAAACGTTTTAACTAATAGTTACTGTAGATGGATCATAGTGTCACTACAGTAGTACAGTAATAAAATTTAATACTGCAGTGATAACTAAAGAAAATTAATTTTTTAAAATATAGATACATCAGTTTGTAACTTTTAAGTCACACGGTCCCATAGAGGGTTAAAATACCTCAATGGAACGGCAAATTTTCAAAGCAAGTTTGTAAGATAAGGTCAACTCAAACTGTTAGCAAGGATGCAGCTGTCTATCCTGACTGTCTAGAGTTATTAGGTTGGTGTGTATGAAATGTCGGATTTTCTTAGTAAATAACAGTAACCTCGTGTCATTTTTTTGACCTTACCAATTTACAAAATGTGATGTAATACCATGGAATGATTAATATTCATTCTTAGAGCAAGTTCTTTTGATGTTCGACGCGAATTATTTTCCATCAGTGCTTTCAATACATCGTTATCCACTGACGCTTGGGTTCTACCACGTAACTCATTTTGTAGAGAAACTTCTAGAACGGAATTTTGCGAATTAACGCTCAATTTTCCTCTTGTTCACAATATTCTGTCTAAACGCTTCATTTATGTTCCGAGTGATTTTTGTAGCATTATTGTCAAGTTTGTGTTCATATAAGAAAATTGTACGAATATCAACAAAATTTATACTTGGAATAAATATTTAAAAAGTGGCTAAAATACACAATTTAAAAAAAAGTAATTTGAACATAATATGATTCTGATAATAAATAACCGAGCTGTATAAAAGGTTATCTCATAAACAATCATACGGTGAAAACAGGAATACAAATATTTACGTGTAAACAAAATCCGGCATTTCATATGCACCAACCTAATAGTTTATTCTTGCGATAAATGAATTAACGATTTAAATCCAAGACAGAAAAAGTTTGGAAAATTCAAATTAAGTGCGTTTGGTAACAAAGGTAATTTATTTACTGTCCTAAATGGACAGTTTTATCCGCGATAGGACTTGTTAAATATAACCTTGCCTTTTCAAAGCTAATTACCGTTCAATCTGAAGTATCTCAAGAATCTCATCTTAGGACCCCTCTTGTTCAATATATTTATTAATGACTTTTACTTCCATTAGCGATTAAATCTTGCTTGTTTGCTTTTACGCTAATGATTTATAATTTTTCTTTAAAATTGAAAATTTTTAACTAAAACAACTAGTCAATCAACTATTAATACAGAAAGATCTTCGTGGAGTTGAGCAGTGGTGTATAAATAATCGACTATTTTTTAATATTTCTATATGTCACATTATTCGTTTCTCTCGCAGGGCACATATCTTAGTTTACAATTGTTATTTCAGCGGTCTCTAGCTGAGAATTCTGCAAAGCATTTGTGATCTAGGTATTCATTTTTCCACGAATCTTTCTTTTGTAAGAGAAAAATCACTTAAAATACTAAATAAAATAACATCTTGAAATGCATACAACACAGATTCTTCCATTTAGCAGCCTATTACATGGACTGTTCCATGACTGTAAAGTGTCGTAACTATGAACCAGTTTTATTAAAAATTAACCTCATGTCAACAGAAAAGAATAATAGCATGTTTGATATATTTTTTGTTTATAAAATTCTTAACGTTACCATTGTTAAGAAACTCAGAGATTTGAGGATATATCTATATACACACTTTTTTCTCAAAATTTATTCCTTTATTGATTTCTGCAATTACCAAATAGTCATTACATTTAAAAGAACAAAGTTGTCTTTCGTATCCCATTAACACATCCCAGTAGAATAAAACTACTGTTCTTAAACGGCTACCCTAACAAAACTATCCAAGTTTTGTCGGAAATATTTTTACGAAATTTTAAACATGACAAAAATATTTCAACCGATAAAATTATATAAAACTACTATAGAAAAATACTCATTATCAGATGTGATGCATTTTTTTAATATTAACAGACTAACAGATATTCTCTCTAATTAAGATTGTATAAAAAATATCTTTTAAAAAATGTGTAACGTCTAAAGCATGGTCCGTTGGAAGAAGTGTCTTAATTGAAGCTGTTCACCTGATTTAGCGACATAGAACGTGAACGCTGCCAGGCGCGCTAAGAGTTTTTTTCTTTCAATTTTCATCTCCTTTTTCAGCAGTCTGGTTCTCATCTTCCCGCATGCTACGTGCTTTTTCACTTCACTGCATCTCTTTAAATCACGCTATTACTGTACAAGAATCATCTTCGTCAAATAAAGTGAATTTACTCCACCAAAAACAACGCTACTCTATTAGGAAGCACAACAATCGACACGATAAAAAAATGTCTACATAAAAACTAAAAAATAAACGCTTTGTTTAATATAAAGTATTCTAAAGAAGAATTACTACTTTGTAAGGTTACATCAGACTACCCAGTTAAGTGTGTTTGACGACTATATCCGTGATGGAGATGTGGCAGAATTTTGTGACACGACGGCTATATCCGTGATGCGTGAAACTTTGTTACAATTTGATATTTAAATTGTAATTTTGGCGAAAACTAAATTATATTGGTAAATTTTTATATTTTTAAAATGTTTAGAGGTCAAGACGAAATAAAACAAACAAATAAAAATTATAAATAATTTGAGTTGAATTCATAACTTCCTGAGAGCTAACTATACCCGTCATCGCTTGATTAACGCGACACACAACGGTGCACGCTTTGCAAAGAGATCGCCACAGTTAACTGGTTAAAACAAAAAGAAAAAAATTATTTCTTTATAGCATAATTTACAGCATTTAAAATAGTGTTATCTAATAATTAGTAGGATAACTGTATCTAATGTGGGACACCTGATTTTAAAAGTTTTTCAAAATTAGAGAAATGGCATATGCATCAGGGCAGCACAATTAGTGAAATATTTATTGAGTTATACTGCACGCTAATTTGGAAAAAATGGTTTCGAGAAAAACGTACTTAAAGTTTTCGATTCATTTTCTAATGCTGATTGGTGCTGTATAAAGTTGAGATCATCCCAATGTGGACGTACAGTATCCAACTTTTGGGGCTGTGCTAAAAAAAGCAATTTAAATATTATACAGCGACAAAATAAAGCCTTAAAAACAGTAACAGCAGCTTCTTGGTACATCAACGTGGAAATTCTTCACAAAGATCTAGGAATAAAATACGTAGACGAACAAATTCAAAAATATGTAACAACATACACTGACAAATTAGGGACACATCCTAACGAAGCATCACAAAAGAACCTGACACAAGCATCAAGAACTAGAAGACTGAAGAGAATGAAACAATTCGACCTACTGGGCCGATAACAAAGGAAAAGAAGTGGTAACACTATTGAGTATTATTCACACGCATACGATATACAAAATACCAAATTTGCTGGTTGGTTCACCAGAACCAGTTAGAAATGTAATATACAAAATTTAAAAAAACAAAAAAAAAAAAGAAAGATTCTCTAATGTTAATCTGCGATTTCACGCTCATATAATTGACGTTCTGTTACCACGTTCTATTCACCAATATGTTAGTGAAATTTTTACGAAAAAAAAAACTAAAAATAAAACAGTTCGTTCGATGCACTAGTATTGCCTGACCGATATGTAAGTTTTGCGGGAAGTGATTAGGTTATGTGGATCCACGTGGTCGGTCGAAATGAAATTTATATATATTTTATTTAATATAATTATACATATATATTCTTAATAAGATTCCCTTTACATAAATTATAAAGAGTTACCTTTCCCTTTCTAATTCAAAGAAATATCGGAGAGAACAGCAAAGAAGAATAAGAGCGACAATTTTATCGTGCCTACATAATGAGTTTTCCATGTGAATAGAAATAATACTAGACGAATCTATGAGAGAGAGAGCACACAGATGTCAGGCAACTCGCCTATGCCCAACGTCATCCATGTTTTCTTTTTAATAAACGTCGCGTATTTTAACAGTAAGCATTTAATCTTCACGACCACCTCGACTCTTAGTCTTCCTCTTTCTTCTTCATCAGACCGTCTTGTTTTACTTTCGTCGATGGCGGCAAGATACAAACGGTTTGTAGAAGCGAATCTCCTGTCCGCTAAATGTCCTCGCCGGTCCCAAATTCTCCACACTTATCGAGTCTTTACTGTATTCGTCAAGACTGACCGACCGTCGACAGAACACAAAGCCGAGACGATCGGAAACTGCGTCGCATTAGTCTGAGGCGTAACAGCCACCGAAGCAGTCAACAAAGATATGCGACGCAGTACCCAACAATTCATAGTTTGTGATCATGGCTCCTTATCAACGGTTCACAGGGTGGTGCAATTTTCTATGGCTAGCTACACTATTAACTAAATACTAAATACTAAATACTAAACCACTGTTGTACATTGAATAAACTATAGGTGTTACATAGACTTGACATATTATTTCAGACCACCTCCTACACTTATCTGTGCCTAAATGAACAGCTCTCTCATTTATAACTGAAGAAAAATGTTCCTGTAATTATTCTTACCTTCGAAGTCTATTATGCACAAAACACTAAGTAGAGGAACTTGCCGCGTACTTAGCTGCTAGACGCACATCTGTATTAAAAAATTGTTAATACAGATAGTCCTCCTACAATACGGCATCCTATAACGCTGTTTCGCTCTAACACGATAAGAAAATTACGAAAATCTTCGTACAACACTGTACTTCTACAGCACTGGATAACATGATTTTTGTTTAACATATTTAAAAACTAAATTACCTTAAAATAACGTAATCTTGTAAGAACCAGCAAACAAACCAAAATTACAGACTTTTTAAAGAGGATAGAAGGTGCAAAAAATCTAAATGAAGAAGAAGGTTTAGAAAGTGAAGGTGATATCGTTTAACCGAAAAAACGTTCTCGTTTGATTGTAATGAGTAATGATGAGGAAGAAATTTATTAAATTTAGGTTACATTAAATGAAAATAATATTGTTGTTTTTTTTTTCGTTTTGTGTTATACATACATTTATATTTTTAATAAAAATTAAGTTGCTTATAGGGAATTTAAAAAAAAGTTTCTTTTTAATAAGTTTTCGGAACGTAACCCACCTTTTTGTATTGGCTCTGAGTCTCATATAACACGGTTTCGTACAGCACGACATTTTCTAGGAACCTATCTACCGTGTTATAGGAGGGTTACCTGTATTCAAAATTTCGTTCTGAAATTTCTNATTTTTGTTTAACATATTTAAAAACTAAATTACCTAAAAATAACGTAATCTTGTAAGAACCAGCAAACAAACCAAAATTACAGACTTTTTAAAGAGGATAGAAGGTGCAAAAAATCTAAATGAAGAAGAAGGTTTAGAAAGTGAAGGTGATATCGTTCAACCGAAAAAACGTTCTCGTTTGATTGTAATGAGTAATGATGAGGAAGAAATTTATTAAATTTAGGTTACATTAAATGAAAATAATATTTTTTGTTTCTTTTTCGTTTTGTGTTATACATATATTTATATTTTTAATAAAAATTAAGTTGCTTATAGGGAATTTAAAAAAAAGTTTCTTTTAACCCACCTTTTTGTATAGGCTCTGGGTCTCATATAACACGGTTTCGTACAGCACGACATTTTCTAGGAACCTATCTACCGTGTTATAGGAGGGTTACCTGTATTCAAAATTTCGTTCTGAAATTTCTTAATTATATTCCTGACGTATGATTGTATTCATTATTATTATTATACAATAAAAAAAAAATTAATTTTTTCGACTAGATACTTAAGTCTCTCCCCTCAAATTAATATGATAACTAATTGACCTTTATCCTCTTTTCTACTATAGCTACGCAAATAAACATGTTGACCAAATTACCAAAGATTAATTGAGCTAATTTTAGATTAGACAAAACTTAACGGGCAAAAACTTGTTCCATTTATAACACTGTATCCGAATTTTGCAGAAGCAATTATTCATTTGGTTAATACGATATGTAACATAACTGACGACATAAACTGATGATATAATTAATGAAGATTGATCGAACGCAAAGCACGAGGTGCAACGCTGGAATGTTGTATATTTGGAACATAGATAAATTGCTCCGTTCTAATTAGTCTTCAGTTTTCATTAATGAAAATATTAATACACATGATGATATAAATTATTAGCAAGCGAAATGAAATTCGTTTATAATAACGAGTCAATGCGACACAAACATTTGGAAAATTTTTACTGCTTTCCTTTGTATCTTGCACATATAATGAACGTAGAAAGCATTCGTACAATAACTAATTTAAAACATTGTAAAATTTCATTTGTTAATAAATTTTCATGAAATAAGAAATTTGTATGTACTCTTCGAAATCTCTGGAATAAATTTCAGAATAAAATATTAATAAACATCTATAGATTGGTAGAAATATGTGCATAATAATTTATTATCTCGTAACATAATATTTAATATAATTACAACACGGCATAGCGAAAGTGAACATAGTTGATGACAGTTATTTAAAAAAACAGTGCTAGGATCGAAAGTGTTATAAATTGTTACCATTGCAGTATGGATCGGAAAAATATAAAATCAACAGATGAAGAAACGAAAATTATTTCAAATTTTCACTTGGTGAAATTTCGTGTATTATTCGTAATACAGTTTACAACTCGTTTTTTATGATTTATAACTGATTTACGCGTTTATAACTCGGAAATTATCAGCAACTAGAGTGGACAAAAGACATTAGAAAATAACAGAATATGACATCGAGATGAAATACAGAAATATACTAGGCGGCTAATAATTCCACGATTAAAACAAAATAACCGCTGCTGACCTCAACAATTAGTTTAACATCGTTACGTACACAAGTACTGTACGTAATTTGTTACGTAGTAAATTATATCGTAGAACAGTAGTCTGTACAAAGTAAATACACTACCACTAAAAAGTTTGGAAACATTTGAGTTGTTTTAAAAAATAATTTAATTATATTTTAACCCTTTGACTACTGTTGACGCCTATTAGCGTCCGAAACATATTGGCGTCCAAATCAAATTTCGCTTGTTTCGCCCGTTTAAAAATTTTTCAGTATTTTGAATATTTTAATATACTTGCTCAGAAATGCATGTCTAACGAAAAATTTCGCCGTACCCAGTGGACGTCGCGAGTGAATTCGTACCGTACCGTACGGCCAGTGCGTGCCAAAGTCTGTCGTAGTCAAAGGGTTAAAAAACTAAAAAAATGTAATAAAAGAGTAGGATATTGAATGAAAAACATATCAGAAAACAAAAGTTATATTTATTTTATGAATTTAACATTACAATTTCGACTCGTCGAAAAGCCACCCTTTCGCTATGTTTTAATATTTAAAAAAAAAAAAAAAAATCAAAACTAGCTTACAAAAATAAAAGTAATCGACTTGAAATGAATATTGTTGTATCGATACACAAACGCGACGATGCGAAACGGTATGTGCGATGCAGTTAACGTTCATTCTTCCTTCTCGCTCGAAATCGACGAATCTTAACACGTTGACTGCCGCGCACATTTTACGTAGTTTGCTCATAGCGCCAACATGAATTTCTTATTAAGCGATGTATATTATGTTGAAGAAAATAATATGTATATTTTCCTTGTATTAATAAAATTATTTTTGCATGTTCTGTATGGCATTAATTTCTTCAAACCATTATAGTAACAGTGGTATTATTTGAAAATTTATTAGTATCGATATTTACTCTAATTATGTATTTTACTATCGATCACGTCACCGATCACCGATGGCCCCCATGGCAGTCAACGTGTTAACCCTCTATAGCCTGAATTTTGTCTGCTTAATAGAGAAAAAACTACGATTGATTACAGTTTTTCACTTTTATTTGAAAATTTTTAAACTAATAATTGCTATGGAAGGATCGTAGTATCGCTACAGTAATACAGTAATCAAATTTAATAGTACAGTGATAACTAAATTAATTAATTTTTTAAAATATAAATACATTAGTTCGTAACATTTAAGTCACACGGTCCCATAGAGGGTTAACGCGTTACGAGGTGATCGCAGAAATCGTTGCCGCAGCGTAGTCGAGATAAGTGATTCTACATTGTACTCTTTTACTTAATTCTAATACTATTCTTTTCTATATTACTATACAGATGAAGTATAATATATTATATCATACAATGCAATTCAATTATTTATTTAAATCTCTTTGCTTCCAAACTTTTTGACGGTACTGTATTTCGTAAATGAAATGAATAGGAAAAAAGATTGATATTTACAAATAAGTACGTTAACATACCAATAGAGTACTGACAACTATTAACCCGCGTATATTAATCTCATGTATCGATCAGTTATTACTTATTTTATTAGTAGAGTATCTGCAAGATATACGCGTTATGTTGCTAATACAAAGTGTCCCAGAAAAATGTATACATTGTTTAACGGGTCATAACTTTCTGATTTTTCTTTTTGTTCAGGGTGTAATTAATTGGAAATAACGAGTGAACCAAGATTAACTTTTGAAAAAAGAAAATTTATTTTAAAATGCTATTGGAAAAATACATTTTATGTAGATTCTTTTGCAGTTTAACCAGTTAACTGTGGCGATCTCTTTGCAAAGCGCGCATCAGTGTGTGTCGCGATAATCAAACGATGACGGTATAGTTACCTCTCAAGAAGTTATAAATCCAACTCAAATTATTTACAATTTTTATTTGTTTGTTTTATTTCATCTTGACTTCTAAACGTTTTAAAAATATTAAAATTTACGAATATAATTTAGTTTTCGCCAAAATTACAATTTAAATATCAAATTGTAACAAAGTTTCACGCATCACGGATATAGCCGTTATGACACACAATTCTGCCACGGATATAGTCGTCAAACACACTTAACTGGTTAAATATTAATTATATGTGGATAAAAAGTGAAGTTACAATCATTCAAACTGTGTATACATTTTTTAGGGACACACTGTATGGTGCTACGTACGGCGCGCGCGCGTGCTCGGAACGCTACCCGATGTATGGAAGTGTAACACGCGCCCGCGACAGTGTAACGCCTGAAAATGAACCCTAGAACCCTAAAATCTATTCCAGTTGTGGCGACCCTCCTACGCTCCACCACTAGAGGGACCTACAAGACCGACTTTCCCGCAAGTCCTCGGAAACAGTACGATTAGTACTTATACCGATCCCTCTCCTAACTTCAACATCCCCGCGTCTAAGACACGGGCCTGCTAGGATGCCTTACTGACGAGTCCACTAGCAGGCCCCGGACGAAACGCTTCTATCCATTTCCTTCCTTCATTCAAGCGCCACCAAAGAGTGTTGTATGGATTCGGATGTACTCTAGCCCCATACGAGCCCTTTCGTTGGATCGATGGTATTATGAGATAGTAAAGGAGGCTAGCAAAAGGTTGTAAAAAAAACCAAGAAATAATTAGGATAAATAACAATAGAAGCGGTTCTTTTATTATATGGAGACGTTCGACTTTCTTCTACTAAAAATTGTTACAGTGAATGCATGCATACATTTGCGGTATGTAACACATACATAAATAAAACTTAACATAAAAGTTTTTACAGATGAAAGCAACATTGATATCTTTGATATGAAATGTCCGTCTAACGGACCAGCTAGAATCTACAATACAGAGGAAAAAAAATATGTAACATGAGAAATAAAATTTGCGACCCACTGTAAAACATGATAGACGATCAAATTTAAC